>PVJD01003557.1:0-139613 GCA_004026545.1 Mormoops blainvillei
GAGAGAGAGAGAGAGAGAGAGAGAGAGAGAGAGAGAGAGAGAGGCAGAGAAAGAGAGACAGAGGCTGAAACTTTGTACTTTATGTTGAATTTGTGATGGCACATGTTTCCCTGTTATTTATGCCACAAAGGGAATCATATTTGCTGTAAAATAATTATTACTCCACAAAAGTAGATTCACCAGTATGATAGTCTATCTTTTTCCTTGTTCACAATGTCAATATATTTTAAACCTTGCCTTTAGGGGATGATAAAGTTAATTTCATTTTTGAACTGAATGTGCTTTACTAACATTGCAAAGCCTTTTGTTACCTAAAACAAGCAATACTCTCTCTCTCTCTTTCTCTCTCTCTCTCTCTATA
Organism: Mormoops blainvillei; assembly: GCA_004026545.1. NCBI lineage: Eukaryota > Metazoa > Chordata > Mammalia > Chiroptera > Mormoopidae > Mormoops > Mormoops blainvillei. The sequence continues at coordinate 362 of PVJD01003557.1, forward strand.
TATATATATATGTAAAATATTACTATATTATAGCAATACTGTATATATGATATATATATAAAAATGAGGGGGCACTGAAAAAAAATGAAATTATCTTCTGGCAAGCGGGCCCCTTATGGTATAACCTCCTCCCACTAGATGAGTGTTCTAGGAACCCATCTGCATCAGTGTGCCAGCTGGCATTGTTGTGAGAGGCTGCATTTGGCTTCAGTGAATTTTTTTAAAAGACTCAGTGTGTTTGCCTATTTGATGATGGGTGATTTATAAGCACACCTGCCCATGCTGCTCCGAATGTTCGGCAGTTTTTGACCAAAAACGGTATGATCCCAGTGCCCCACCCTCCCTATTCACCTGATCTCCCCCCTAAAAACTTTTTTGTTGTTTGTTTCTTCTGATGAAAAACGTCCACAAAGGAAAATGTTTTGCCAATGTGGAAGAGGTGAAACAAGGAACAGCAAAAGCACTAAAAAGCATGAAAATTGATGAGTTTAAAACTGTTTTGAGCAGTGAAAAAAAGTCTCAATAAGTGTATTACATCAAATGGGGAGTACATTGAAGGTGACTGAAGTTTAACCATGTATGAATAAATATACAATGTTTTATAAATAAATTTGGGTTCCCCTTCGTATATTGTTTCTAGACCTAAATCTATGTCTTGTATAATCATCTGCATTTTCTTAGTTTTTTTCAAATAGTGCCACTGTTATATATTGAAATGTAAAAGTATACTGTGCCTCTTACATATTTAAAGTATAATTAAGCGAAACATGCACTCTTTGTCTAACACTGATATTTTTTATGTAACTGAGAAACATTAAAAAAACTAAAAAATATTTAAATAGATTCATTTGATTTTTAAGTATCTGCTGTCATTTTAAAGGAAACAATTAATAGTAAATAAATAAATACTATCTCCAGGAAGCTTTGTTAATAGCTAAGTTCAGGTAAATCCTTAATGTGGAAATTTGATCATTTTGTATATGACAAATATCCTAGTTAAAGAATAAGTATATCTTCCTCATTGAGTTATTTCATTAATTTGTATGGCCAGGACTATTCTAGGTACCAGAGCAATGAATCATACACAATCTCCTGCCCTCTTTTGACTTACAAGAACTGGAGATTCCTTTATCATCATACAACATATTTGTACATTCATAGAATTGTCTTTGAGATCCAGAAAATAATATTAATGCAAATATTAAAAACAAAAACATAAATATCAGAATGTAATTTGCAAAGTAAATCTAATTAATAGAAGTAAGGAACTTGATTGAAACTCAAAATGTATTTAAACAGGTTTTTATGCTATGCAAATTAATCCTTTATAATCTATCTCAGTACAATGTTTTCCCTGACTGTTAGGTCACACAAAACACAGTATTATCACAACCAGTTTTATTTATCTTTTAGAAGTACCATCGGGCTAAGACAAAATTTTCATCTCAAAGTTTAGGACATAAAAAGAACCATATATTATATATTTTATTCTTTGTTTTTTAAATGTTTAAGTCAGAATTTTCTCTAAAGATCTCTGACTTTACTTTGAGAGGCATATCTATAAGAAAGTATCATTTATCCTCTGAACCCAGCTTAATCTGAAATTACTCTAGGTAAATAATAATTACTCATTTTCTTTTATGAAAGACTGAGTATTATAAATTTAACAATGCCAGCAGTAGTTTTCTGTTGATAATACAATTTTGTGTTAGTGAATAGCTGATTTTAAATTCTTCATTTTTCCATATCAGTCTCTGTAATACCAATTTATTTTAATAAATATATTTTATAGAGTTTTAGACATGTCTCTTATTTTATTATGCAAAGGTCCTCACGAGATAAGCTTTGTTTTTTTTTTGTTTTTTGTTTTCTGATAAACTGAAGATTTCTGATTTTATTTTATGTGTTCATTTTATCTTTTGCCTCTTCTAATTTGGGGATTATGTAGGTCTTTATCTGCACTTAAAAGTGATTTGTTGTGCCCCCACTCTTCCAAATCATTAAACCCACCACATAGAAACAGCCACAGGATTTTCTTTCTTTATTTTATTTTTTTAATTTAGTGATGATAAAGGATGGAGAGAGAAACATCGCTTTGTTGTTCCACTTACTTATGCATTCATTGGTTAATGCTTGCATACCCCTTGCCTGGGTATTTAACCCACAACTTTGGTGAATCTGGGCGACTCTCTAACGAACTGAGCTAGCTAGCCAGGTGTAACAGCCAAAGAGTTTTAAGACAAGTATACCTCAGGAAAAAAAAATAATGAAGAAAGATGGAATTCATTTTTGTTGATTTTATTTTTGTGTTTGTCTTGATGATTTGCCCTATCTTTAGAAGAGTAGACTACTATAGAAGAGGGACAATTAAGAAGGGGAAGTGTAGATCAATCATATTCATTTTGGGGTCATTTTTCCTCTTACTCTCCTCTCCCTAGTTAGGTAAAGTTTTAAGTACAAAAGGAGTAGGAATGTGGCTAAACTAAAAAGACTGATGACAAATACAGGAAGCCAAGAAGCTGATTTACTAGATTATTCTCAAATCTACCTTGGGTATAATGTCTGACCTGCCCCTAAAGTGCTTGGATTAAATGCAGAGTAATTAAAGGCTAATTTGGTTGCTCTCACTTTTACCTTATTGTTTCTTCAGACACACAGCAGCCACTTGTGTTCCATCACTGTGTAAAAAGACTAGACCCTTTAAATTCTGTTCTTATGCACATATTTGTTTCTTACTGGCTAATGTGCCATTATCTCAGCTAACAGAGTCAGTTATCGATATAATTATTTGGGCAAAATTATTTGCCTGAGGTATGAATAAGCTTAATGTTTAATGAGAATTTTAATTTTAAATTGGGTCTTTAAAGTACATGCTAACAGAATTCTGAAGGAATTCTTATCTTGTGAAAATAAGTGTTTTTGTATCCTTTCTTTCTACTTCAGTCATTCTAATTTCTTTCACTTAAATTATCTAGAAGTTTAAAAAACATAAAAACATCAGTATTTCTACATACCATCATTTCCTTGTTAATGTTTGCAAAGGGACACCATACTATCTAAAGACATGTGACTTAGGGAGGAAACAGGAGTTGGCATAGAGAATTATAAGCATTGAAAGTGGAAATAAAAAATATTGAACACCAAATTTTCATTTCAGAAATTATAAGAGAAAATGCTGTATGTTGTGTTTGTTTTCTGGTGACTTTTATGAACTGTCCTTTGCTATGGTCACCAAAATCTTGCATCTCAAGTTATTTAACCCATTTAGATATTTTAGTAAAATGATATTTACAAAGATCTACAATAGTCATGCACCCACTTTTTTTTTTATCCTGGAAAAATGTTGCTATTTTTAAAAAGCAAACAACCATTAAACAAAATGAAACAAAATAATATCATGTGTTTTGCATGTATTTTTCAACTGCTACCAGCAGGATGCATTGTCCTAAAATACACATTTTTCATTTCTTTCCCTTTCCCTGGCTGCTTCCTTAAACCGTTCTCTTCAATGCAATTCATCTTCAGAGCCTCTTCTTCCAGGCCTCAAACCTGACTTCCTCTCATTTTTCTTGCATTTTATTATTTTTTACTATATTTATTATTACGCAGCCCAAAAGAATCAGTATGACAAAACGTAGCTCTACTCAGAGGGCAAAATAATGGAAAGATTAAGCAGTCTAAGCCAGAATATTTACACACAGAGGTGCGTGATTACTTGGGAGTGCCCTTGTCTAAAAAGACTGAAAAATAAGGTTAGGACAAGTATACTGTTTGCAGTATAAATTTTGGAACCATAAATCCAGGTTTGAATCATACTCTGCAACATACTAGCTATGTGGCCTTGGAAAAGTTTGTTAACCTCTTGAACTCAATTTTTTTTTTAATTGTAAAATGTTTTAAATGTACCATCTCATGGGATTGGTGTACAGATGAAAAAAGAGAATGTGAGTGATAAGTTTTGACAGTGCTCTATTGTACCAAATAGTCAGTATAAGAAAAGATTTTTGAGAGGCTAAGATTTTTTATAAGCAAGTTCAAGAGTTAAAATCATAGGATGAATACAAACAGTAGTTTTTAAGGCATAAAAGCTAATACATAGCATTTGTGAAAGATCCGTTGAAAGATGAAGGATCTCAATGAGCTAAGGCAATGATCTGACCAGGCTGTATTTACAATCCCTAAAAGGAAGAGTGGTGACAGTAATGTTTACGATAACGGAACTGATGGGAAATTATAAGAGTTTAAAGTTATTACCTTAATGTTTATATTTATAAATATAAATAAAGATAAAATAATTTCCTGTGGTGATTTCACCCATGACACACCCTCATTATCAATAATGGAACTATCAGTAAATATAAAAGAAATAAAGTTTTTTCAAACAACATTTAGAGAAATAATTTTAATGACAAATATATTAAAAATTGAATTATGTAAGAGATGTTAAGCAGATATTTAGCTTTCTAATACAAGATGGGGCAAAGGGAGGTTTACAGTTGTCCATATGAAAAATAATACAATAATTAATAAAAAATAATACAGTAATAAATTCTGTGTTTCATGTTCTCACAATTGTAAATCTACTTTTGCCCAACCCTGTATATTATATTATAAATAGCTCTGCCTTTATATACATTTTCTTTAGAGGGCAAATAGACTTATTTACTTACTATAGATATTCTGTGTTCTTCAAAATGTCTTTCTATGAAAATATTAAATTAATTGTGGGGGTGGTTAAGAAAACACACTGCTTATACCAGCACATATAACTATATGATTTATATAATAAATGCAACCACAGCAGCAGTATATTTTCTGGATGTTAATAGCCTGAAGTTCCTTTTAGTGGGAGCATTAATCAGCCAAGGATGGGTTGTTTTATTGCCTTTAATGGCCTTTCTTGATAGATGGAGATTTTGTTTACAGATTATTCTTCATTGAACTGCCATACATTTCAAGCTATGATTCTTAAGAGATGTTCTCAAAATACAAATTGTGGTGCTGAGAAATCTGTTCATAGCAAATTAAATTAGAGAGCTGCCTTCTCTCGGAAGCACAGGTAATGGAGCAGGATGCGCTAAAATGCCTTTTCTGAGACGTTAGTGAGGAATGTCTGAAATGTACAGTTTTTCCCTAAGAAATGTTTCTTCGCTTCTGTGTGAGTTTATGAGCCTACTTGTTGTTGCACCAGAATAATTTATGTAGAATACATAACATTTAAAATTTACTTTATGATGTTTGACTATTATAACGAATATCTGCCTTTAGGTCAGACATTACCGGCAATTTTCATTTTTTAAAAATGAACAAAAAAGAGAAATACTCATTTACATTTTCCAAATGCTTTAATAATGTTGAATTTACTGAGAGTGCAGTGGCAAGTGTTTTAATAATTGTTGCAGTTAATGTTTTGTTTCACCGAAAATAAGTGTTTACTGTGCCTCTGAGGGGACCATTATTCACATGTGTGTAACACATGATTATCATTCATCTTGTTTCTAATAGTTTGCTCACATAAGTCTTACAAATTGAGTGTAGAGTCTAAAAGTTTGGGTATAATTATATTACTTCAGAGTACATTTTTATTTCTCAAGCATTATTAACTTTAAAAATCTTTACCTAGGTATTTAATGTGTTGTTGTTGTTGTTTTTGTTTTTTAATTGAAAGCAATAGCTGTAAAACGAATGGTTGTGTTCGACTGAACTACACTAAATAAGTCATCCTTTAATTTAATTCAATGTGAAACTGGTTTTTTAAGAGAATTTAAGTGCTGGGCTTCCTAGAGCCTATCATCTGACTTGACATTATTTTATTTGATGACTTTCCTTTATTTCAAGTGAAGTGTTACATAGAGAGACCCTATACTGATATTAATAACTCTTTAACTCAGATTGATATATCTCTTTTGTTGTTGTTTAAATCACTGCGTTGTTATAGGTATTTGCAAGCACCCACCATTTGACCTTAAAGTGACGACACCTGGGAATTATGAATTGAAAGAGTTAGACTAGTAAGACTCTGTAACAGAAGACAGAGCAAGGATTTTCTTACACATCTCTGTTGCCTCTCCCGTCTTTCCCTTAGGAATTCTGCTGTACTCTTGGTCTCTACTTGGCTTTGCTATGACTTTGCCTTGAGTTTTCACTGCCCTTTCAACAAGCTATCTGTATTCCCTGCTACATGCCTTTTGAACAGGAAAAAGTCTAGCCCGATGTCTTTACTTGCCTGATTTCTGATCTCTTCATTATAATTACACTCTTGATTGCTGATTCTATTTGAGGGCGTTTATGCTTTTCCTCTCTCAAGTCTAAAGTTTGGCCTTTCCCCATAATCTTAATCCTGATCCATTGCTTCCATGTCTAAGTCAGCATGGAGGTACAAAAACTTTCCTTCACTTTCTTTGTTTCTCTGATAGCAAGAGAGACAAACACAGGCGAAGCAGGTTCAGCCATTACGTGAGTGCAGTGCAAAAGAGGTGAAACTTCTCATGTATCTCAAAATTAAGATGATTCATATCCTCTGTAAAAGGTTCCTGGTGGTTGTTTTAGTGTTCTTAAGTTTGTCTTCCTCTGTCTTCCCACCTAAGGCAGGCAGGCAGACAGGCCGTCCCTGCCAGCAGTGTCCTCCTGCCAGGACTTACCCGTCACACGTGTGACCAGCTCCTGCAGACAAGTTAGGGTACATCAAGAATAAATCCCCCCCCAAAACATCAACCGTTGTATAAAACCAATACTTTTTTCTATGTTTTCATGTATTTAATTCTGATACAATCTTTCTAAGACACAGTTTCTATATTTGCAACATGGAAAAAATTTGGTCTATATTATAAGATTGTTAAAAAAGATTAAGTAAGATGATGCATGCAGAACAAACACTTGGTAGGCACAGAGTAAATACGCAATATATGATAGTTGTTTGGATTATTATTTCCACTTCATCAGACTGTAAGTCCAGGAACTAATGTATCCTCATTGCCTGGCACAAGGCCTAGAATGTAGTCGGCTTTCAATCAAGCTACTTTAAGTGAATGAAAATTAATTTCCCTACTCTAGAACAACATCATAAATAAATAAAACTGTGTGACACATTTTTTTTACTGTATCAAAATTTTTCAGGAAAATTTCAAGATTTATTCTATACACCCCCCCCCACAAAGATCTATTAAGTAAAGGAACAGTGATTACTGTTCTTGTTTAAATAAAAATTATATAATATGTGTGAGCATAATAAATACTACAATACTGGGATGAATTTTCTGGAAATTAGTCTTAAAGGACAAACTGGGAGTAATTTTGTTTCTGATTTGATTTAGCAATCATCTTGTTCTTCCTTCTTGGGATAGGATGATCTTTACATGAACATTTTACAGACTGGGCTTTTCCAGAGACCATCACATAACTCACTTGGAACCTTGAGGCAGAGATGAAGTGACTATTTTTCAAAGTTTAAGTGAATTACCTGTAGGATGGAGATTATATATATATATAAATGATATATATATATAAATGATATATATATATAAATGATATATATATAAATGAGCTTTAGCACATAAACATTTAAGAGCACATAACTGAGCAGTGCTAATCATCAAAAGTAAGAGCTTGCCTGCGGGATCCTGCAGAAGTTGATTGCAGCTCTTATCTGTGGTATCTGTTAAGCCGATAGCACTAATGGGTGCAAAAGTAGTGACTAGTAATTGTACGTTTTGGTACCCCCATGTTTTAAAATTACTTTTTTATAATACATAGTGCTAGGAGGACTGTTGATGCTGATAATAAGAGAATAAAGCTATTGATTGACCTACAACTGCAAGATTACTATTAAAGGAGGCAAATAAAAAGAAACTTCTTTTCTTTATTAGTTATTAACTGCTTTGAGGGTTAGGTTTAATTACTGTAAGAAAACTTTTCTTGTCCTAAGGTAGAAGGTAAACCATTTAATAAAGTATAGATTAATTAGAACTTTTGTTCAATACTTTAGTAAAGGCTGAGTTTTAAAATATTCAGCTCCCTTGAGAACCTGGGAGTTTCTGCCTTTCTTCCTTGGGAAGTGGTAATTTATAGGAAATTGCTATAATGGGAGTGCCAAAATCAAGAACTGGAAAACCTCGCAGGATTGATGTTCCAATTAAAGTAGTTTAGCTCGCAGTTGGGGTGTATAGTGGGCGACTTATTTAAACTAAACCTTCAGTGCAGTCAACTTCATTGAGTCATTTACAGCTTTTAAATGGCTTAGTGAACCCATATATCTAGGGCTTCTGAAAACTGGATTTCTTGAAACAGGACTCACATCAAAGCATATTTGCATATTGTTCTTAGGATAGTTTTAGGTGTACGATTTGATATATTTTGTATCTTGAAACTATACAAAACACATATGCTAATTAACTTTTCATATAATGGAAGGAAACCTTCCATTTGGCCAATATATTTTTATATTTGTAACTTCTACTGACATTTCCTTCATTTAATCTTTGAATAATAAAATAACTATTTATTTGTTTATCTCCTTATATATACAATTAAGATTTTACACTTTAAAATAATATAGAAATAAAATTTTAAATGGCATAATGTTTTCATCATCCCAACTAAGTCCCATCCATTTAACTCCACCTTTCCCGAAATACACTTGATTTCATGATACAGTCCTAGAGTACAGTTTTTATAAGGGGATTTTTTCCCCCCTACAAAAACCCTTTGAGACCTTTTTGAATGTATATAGGACTTTCTATGTCTTTTGGAGAATTTTCTATTATAGTTTCAATTGTAGTTGTTTTAATCAGACAACACTAGACAGAAAGCTCTTTAATGGGTCTTTTGATAGCACCTTTCAGATTCATTTATTCCCTCCTAAGATGACTTATGTGTTCAGTCTAGGGAGTATGGTCTTTCAGAGTTTATCTTACTTAGTATATTTTGTTAACTCTCATTTTCAAAATAGTGGAGAGAATAAGGAAAATATATATAAAGACCAAATTATGGCAGCAGGGATAACTTCTAAACTATTTAAGTCTCCAGATAAAGAAAGAATATATGCTGTATAAGGGCAGAGATATTTTCCCCTCACACCTTGATCCGTAAAGGGTAGAATAGTAGGCACTTAGTAAATGTATATCGAGTGAATGAGTGGATGTCTAAACTAGATTAAATTAATCCTGAAAATGTGTTTAGCTCTGTTTTTAAGAATCCATGAAGCTTTATCATAATGACTTTTGTTCAAACAATCATTCCCCAGGTGATATTTCGTATTCATCCTCCTCAATCATACATCAAATAGTGAATTAAAGTTGTACAGAGAAATGGGGCCGGCTGAGTACAAGAACTAGGGATTTGAAATAGACCAGTACACCTCTCACGTTTTCCAATGCATCTTCAACTATTAGGAGTTTCGTTTGTCTTCTGAGGCCCAAACCAAAACTAGGACCATCTGATCAACTTCCTTTGAATAGACAGTTCAAAAATGTCCCTTTAACAAGTCCATGTGAAAAGGTGGTAACTAAACAAATAAAATTTTCAAAATCAAATCTGTTTGTTAATATGTCATTTTCTATATCACAATCAATGTTCTATAAATGTCACTTTCCCTTATTCTTTTCTATTTTACCTATTCATGATTCACCTATAAGGAAAATAATAAAATACTTCTGTATATCATTCACAAGAAAGATCTTATGTGATTATACTTTGGTATTTTTAAAAAAATGTATAGAGCAATTATTAAAACTTTAAGCACATTGTACTCCATAAACACTTATTAGTGTTTTTATACTACCAAAACAAGTTTGTGTAACAGCATGACTAAGGAGCACCTATGCTGAAATGGGTTAGAGGAAGCACGTAGGGACTTTTTTGTTTCTGTCTTACATTGTTCAAGAAAATCAACAAACTTATAACAGTCATTTTCATGGTTGTACTGTAAGAGCAGTCAACATTTCTTAAAACTGCAAAATGGCAGTCAGTCTCCTTTGTAAAATGTAATGTATCAGCAGCAGGTCTACCCGTAGGAGCAGACAGAGGAAACATGAGGAGATGTGGGGGCATGTGCGCAGCCCCCCAGCTTCTGACATTTCTCCCTTTGGCATTCTGTTTATTGTTCAACATTAACATTTTATTTCCTCACATCTCATTGTTTCCTCAGGTTTTCCTGACAAAATGCAAATTATATAAAGCCTTGTAACTGAATTTTTCAGTTGAGAGTATTTGTCATTCATCCATGCCTTCCTTCATTTATCCACCCATCTATATTTGAAAGATGCTGGGCTGCTGGCAAGTGGTGAATTTGATTCATATATCAAGTCTCAGTCGAATCACCTCTGTTGTGAAACCTTCCATAGGCAGCACTGTCCAATTTTGATCTCCCTTTAATAATCAATCACCTCTTGTATTATGCATAATTAGTTGAGTTTATGTGTAAGTTTTCCTACTATTCACACTGTATTACCTTATTTAGTTAACTAATTAATTGCCCTCACCCTTCAGTAGAATTCAAGTTATTCAAGGACTCGTGCTAGTTTCCAAGTAAGTCCATTTATTATCTAACTATATTAGTACCTGATTCCAAGTGTTAATGGTTAAGTCTTTGTTGCTGACTAAATAAATTATGAATAATTAACAATGGATGAGTGATAGGATATCTGCTTTCAAAGCACTGCTTTTAAAGACAGATATATAGTCTAAACATATATAACTATTATGTAGAAAGACATTTATGCCACAAGGAAGAGCTCAGAGGAAGGCATTCTTGACTACTTCCAATATCAAGAACTAATTCAGAGTCAGGTATTCACCATTCTAATAATTATGATGTGTAGAATTTTTATAAGTACTATATCAAATATAAAATGTAACTCTTTAGAAGAAAAAAATAGAATTTGATTTTATATAGACTTATTTATTTCTTGGGATTTGGTTTTTCACCTAATTTGGAAAGCTTATACAGTTCCAAAGCAGAAGTAAAAATAGTTAAAATGTCAAATAATTATGTAGACTTATTTTATCTTTAGTTAGGATCTTCAGTCAACAGAAAGTAAATCACATTTTTCAAATATATATGTATATGTATTTGAAAAAATATATATATATACAATTCTCAGCTGAGAATATGCTTATTGATCTTAGAGAGAGGGGAAGGGAGTGGGAGAGAGAGAAGAAGAAACGTGGGTGTGAAAGAAAAACATTGATGGTTGCCTTTCAGATGTGCCCAAATGGGGACAAAACCAGCAACCTGGGCATGTGCCCTGACTGGGAATCAAATGTGAGGCCTTTTAGTTTACACGACAATGCTCCAACCAACTGAGCTACACTGGCCAGGGCTCATTTTTCAATGATATTTTCCAAAATGGGAATGGAATTTACTACACCAATGGATTTATTATAATTACTCAGCTTTTGACATCAATTTAAGTTCTCATTTAAATGTTTCCAAATCATTCATGCCATTCTAATTTTGTAGCAAAAAGGGAGGGATAAATATGGTTTTAAAAATGGTTTAGATTGCGTTTTTATGGAAGAGTTTAACTGCTTCCTATTAGCCTTCAACAGCTAAAGGAGCTGAACAATCCTATTTGACATTTTCATCTTTCTGACCAGGACACTGACACCAACTGGCGATTTGGAAGAACAAAAGAAAGCAATTTCCCAGTTTAAACACACTCGTTCACCATTATTATTTTAACTATGCTGGATATTTCTTAAACCTCAGGAGACTGACAATTCATTAAAAAGTTCTGCTAAAATAATTTCCTTTAGTATTTCCTATAAGGTTAATAATTCTGGGAAAGCTTCTTTAAATTAAAATACAAAATGTTAAATCCAATTTTCCAAGTATCAGGATGGTATAAAGGGAAGTTTCTTTACCAATCAAGGATTTGCTACATTTATAAAAATGATTCATCAATCATTAATCAGAGTAAAGGCTGATTTTATATGTCCAAGACCAGTGGCTCTCAAATCTTCAGGGGGCATAAAATTGACTGTAGAGATTTTTCAAGGAACACATATCCAAGTTTATGTCAGTAATTCAGAAAGTACTTTGGAGGGTGGGGCTGGGGAAAGTGGTGGCAGGAAAATGTTGACATGGCAATGATGGGATGGGGCGCAGGGCAGAGAGGATAAAGGGGAGAGAAAAAAGAGACAGTTGTAATAGCATAATCGATAAAATATACAAAAAAGAAAAGAAAGTACTTCGGATTAGAAAGTACAAAAAGTATGTGAGTAAATATTTTTTAAAGGCTCCACAGATAATTCAATATGTACTAATATTAAAAACCATTATGATCAAGTAGAAATCTTTTAAAAGTGTCTATAAATCAGACAAGCCAATGCATTAATCTATGTTATGTGTTTTAGTTTAATTTAGATCAATTTAATTGTGACATGCTGTTCAGAAAGGCTCATCGGGACTGTGGGTACGCTGTCAGAAGATCAGTGGAAAGGGTCTTGAGGCCAGAAGCCAAAGACTCCCTTTACCAGGTGGAGCTCTTCTGACTAAGGACCAGTACCTGGAGGAGAGGGACTTACGCAGATGCATTATAAGCATGCATATGGGCTGAGTAATCTAATCTGTTTATCGGTTTCTGTAAGCGCTATAACAAGTAACTTGCTTAGGAGGGAAAACCATAGCCTTGAACTTCGACTCTATAATTTGCGAGCTCTTGCTTTTCATGGAGAAATGATATGTGATAGATTAATCTTGACATTATTTTCTTTTTTGCATTCTCTTCAATGTAATACTTTGTGATTAGAGAATTTCAAGGTACTTTTTGAGCCCTGAGTTTCTAACAAGAGAACTATTGACACTGCATAATAACTTGCCTCCACGTTAATCTCAGAAGTATTGAAATGCTTAAAGCAGGGTGAACCAAAGAATAAGAGTCAAAAAATTAATTTTTTTCTTTAGGTCTTTGAGGTCTCTTTTATTTGCTTCCCTCTATCTTGGCTGCATCTCAGTTTTTCAGGTTTCCAGGAATTAGACCAGATGTTTTTCTTCATCTTTGTACCAAAATTTCCAGGAGGAAAATAATTACTTCTACCAGATTGAAAACTCCATGCAAGGGCAGGACTACTAATATAATTTTTGCCAAGTGCCTGACAGAAAGTGGATATTAAGTAACAATACTTAAAAGAATTTATTAACTCTATGCTAAAATGTAAATTCCATGATTGTGCTAAATTTTTATATGTTTACCTTAGCTCAAAAGGATACAATTTAGTTTTTTCTCTTTTTTTTGGTATAATTTATTGAGTATGCTATTACAGTTGTCCCATTTTTCCCCCCTTTATCCCCTCCACCCTGCACCCCATTCTATCATCCCCACACCTCTTAGTCCATGTCCATGAGTAGAACACACCAATTCTTTGGTTTCCTAATTTCCCACACTACTTCCAGCCTCCCCCTGACTTCTTTTTTTGGTCAACATTTTCCTACCATCACTTCCCCAGCCCCACTCACTCCCACATCCCATACTCAATCCTTTCCCCATTTGGCTTTGTCTATGGTCCTTTATGCATGTTCCTTGATGGCCCTTCCCCTCCCTTTCCCCTGTCATCCCTCTTCCTCCTCCCTTCTGGTTCCTATCAGTTTGTTTTTTTATTTCAGTGTTGCTGGTTATATTTTGCTTGCTTGTTTATTTTGTTGATTAGGTTCCATTTTAGGTGAGATCATATGGTATCTGTCTTTCACCGCTTGGCTTATTTCACTTAGCATAATGCTTTCCAGTTCCATCTATGCTGTTGTGAAGGGTAGTATAGTAATTCTCCTTCTTCCTTTCTGCTGTATAGTATTCCATTGTGTAAATGTACTATAGTTTTTTGATCCACTCATTTACTGTTGGGCACTTAGGTTGCTTCCAATTCTTGGCTATTGTAAATTATGCTGCTGTGAACATTGGGGTGCATAGGTTCTTTTGAGTTGGTGCGTCAGGATTCTTAGGGTTTAATCCCAGCAATGGAATTGCTGGATCAAAAGGCAGATCCATTTTTAGTTTTCTGGGGAAATTCCAAACTGTTTTCCACAGTGGCTGCACCAGTCTGCAAAAAATAAATAAATAAAAATAAAAATAAAACCACAATGAGATACAAAAAAAAAAAAGAAAAGAAAAGAAAAGAAAGAAAGAAAGAAAGAAAGAAAGAAAGAAAGAAAGAAAGAAAGAAAGAAAGAAAATTTCTAAGTGTTTGGAAATTATATAATATACCCCGTAATGACCTATAGATCTAAGAAGAAAACAATAAAAATTGGAAACTATTTTGAACTGAAAGGAATATTTTGTTTCATATTATGAAAATAAAGTATATTCAAACTGTGGCACAACTTAAGTTGTGCTCAGAGGAATATTTGTAGCCTAAATAAATGTATTACAAAAAAGAAAAAAAAGGACACAATTTAGGGTTTTGATTTGAGTGGATGAAGTGCAAAAGGAAAGATGTTTAAGACATGGTAATCACATTGGTTATTAAAGGAACTGAAAGCTTTATAAAATCATTCTAATATGATACCGCACCAAAATTTTTGAGAGTGCTGTGTACCATAATGTACATTATGAATTGATCAGTTTCTATAGTTTTATTCAATTCCAATGGCAACCTTTCAAGATTTGGTATCTTCTAACACTGAGTATGATTGAATTCCCTATATTTTAAAAATCATAGGAAAAACACATATAACCTACTGATCCCTTTATAATTCTCCACTTCGATATCTCATGACAGTACAAGAGAGAACTTTCCCCCAAAAAATACAAGATAGAACGTAGTGCAAGTAGGTTTTGCCCTGAAACATGGCAATGGGTGGCTTTCTTTATCTTCTTTTTAATTTCCAACAAGTTCTCTTTAAATGATCAATTATCATATTTTTCCCACTTTTGAAGGAAGATGTGACCAGTCTAGTGTTTTCTTCCTAGCTAAATATTTGTTTCTTCAAGTTCTGATCCTAAATCTAATCCTGAATGAATATAAATATTCAATGCTGATTTATATACTAAGTGGGCCGCTTTTTACCCAAGCCATGTTTTAGTAGTTCAAATTCATGAGAAGATAAGAAAAAGACTTACTTTTCAAAAATATTGTGTCAAAAGACTAACAGCAATGCAACAGTGGCCACAACACTATTTAAAATTTATATCAAAAATATTTATACCTAAAAACTGCTCAAAAAGGTTAATTGCTTGACATGCAACTTTATTTGGATACAAGTAGAAAATCAATTCTAATCAGCAAAATAAGAAAAATAAAATAAATATATTTAAGCAAATCAGAATTGTAAGGCTTTTAAAAAAATTCTTACCTAATAGAAGACACAGCAATATACTAATAATAGTAGGTGACATCGATATGCCACTTTTAACAATAGATACATCACCAATACAGAAAATCAATAAAGAAATATTGAACCTAAACTACATGATAGATGAGAAAGACTGAATAGACATGTACAGGTCAATCCATCTAATAGCAGCAGAATACATGTTCTTCTCAAGCGCACATGGAACAGTCTTCAGGACAGATCATATGATAGACCACAAAACAAGTCTCAACAAATTTAGGAGGATTTAGATCATATCAAGCATGTTTTCTGACCATCATGGTATGAAACTACAAATTAATTATAAGAGAAAAACAGAAATTCACAAATATGTAGAGATGGAACAACATGCTCCTTGGACGACTAATGCATTAAAGAAGAAATAAGAAGGGAGATAAACCCAACACATCAAAACTTATGGGATGCAGCAAAAGTAGTCCTAGGAAGGCAGTTTAGAATAATTAAACACCTAAATTAAAAAAAAACTGAATATGAAAAATACACAACATAATTTTGTACATCAAGAAACTAGATAAAGACAAGGAACTAGAAAAAAAATGGTAACTCCAAAGTGATTCGAAGGAAGGAAATAAATATCAGGGAAGAAATAAATGAAGTAAAAAGACAATAGAAAGGTCAACAAAAACAAAAGTTTTAAATCATTTTAGAAAAGATATGCAAAACTCATAAACTTTTATCTAGATTAAGAGAAAAGACAAGTCTCAAGTAAATAAAATCAGAAATTAAAGAAGAAACATTACAACTGATAACACAATAAGAATTACTATGACTGATTACATCCCAACAAATTAGATAACCTGGAAGTAATGAATAAATTCTGAGAAACATGCAATCTAACAAAGCTGAATTATGAAGAAATAGAAAATCTGAACAGACAAATAACAAGAAAGGAGTTGGAATCAGTAATCAAAAACTTTCCATCAAAGAAAAGTCCAGGACCAAATGACTTCACCAATAGTTTCTACCAGACATTTAAAGAAGAATTAATCTCATTCTTCTCAAAACTCTTGCAAGAAATAGAAGAGAAAAGAACACTCCCAAACTCATTTTAGAAGGACAACAGTATCCTGATAGCAAAGCCAGACAAGGACACATGATAACAGAAAATTATAGGCCAATGTCTCTGATGGACATAAACACAAAAATTCTCAACAAAATATTGACAAATTGAACTCACTAGTATGTTAAAAGAATCTTAGGTCATGATCCAGTAGAATTTATCCCTGGAATGCAAGAATGGTTCAACATATGCAACTGAAAAAAAATGTGATACACCACACCCACAAAATGAAGGTTAAAAAGTATGTGATCATTTCAATAGATGCAGAAAAAGCATTTGACAAAATTTAACATCCTTTCATAATCAAAACTCTCAGTAAATTAGGTATAGAAAGAATGCATGTCAACATAGTAAGGGCTATAAATAATAAGCCCACAGCTAACATCTTACTCAGTCGTAAAAAGCTAAAAGCTCTTCTTCTAAGATCAGGCACAAGATAAGCATGCCCAATCTCACCATTGTTGCATTTCTATATACTAACAATAAACTATCAGAAAGATAAGTCAAGAAAGCAATCCTTAGAAATAATTTAAGGACATGAAAGATCTATACAGTAAAACTATAAAAATGAATGGAATAGAAAAAGATGAACATAAATTGAAAGATATTCTATGCATATGGATTAGAAGAATTAATGCTATAAAATATCCACACTGTGTAAAACAATACACAAATTCAGTGGAATCCCTCACAGACATTTAAAAGAATCCTAAAATTTGCATTGAACCACAAAACTCCTCAATTATGCAACTCAATCCTGAGAAAAAAAGACAAAATCAAACTTTTAAATTCAAACTATATCAAAAAGATATCATTAAAACCATATAATACTGGCATAAAACAGGTATAATAACTAATGGAGCAGAATAGGGAGCTCAGAAATAAACCCATGCATTTTTCCACTCAATGATTAATTAATTAATTGCATTTAACATTACCCTTAGCAGGAAGGAAATCCTGTTCTTTGCAACAGCACATATGAAAGTACTTGGCATTATGCTAGCTGTAAAAGGCCAGGCTGAGAAAAGTAAAGAATTCATGGTCTCAATTATGTGTGGAATCTTTAAAAACAAAAAAAGTCAAATTCACGAAAATAGAAACAAAAAGTAGAGTGTTGGTTGTCAGGGGCTAGGAAGTAGGGAAATAGGGAGAAGTTAGCACAAGCATACAAACTTACAGTTATAGATGAATAATGCCTGAGGGTTTAATGTAAAACGTAGTGACTATAGATGATATATGATAGACTTGAAATTTGCTAAGGGACTAGAACTTAAGTTTCCTCACCAAAAAAATTTAAAAAGGTAAATATGTGAGGTGATGGAAGTGTTAAGTAATTTGATGATGAGAATCCTTTCAAAATAGGTATATATATACAGAATCATTATCTTATACACTTTGAACATATTACAAGTTTCTCAGTCAATTCTACCTCAATAAAGTTGAAAAAACAGAAGAAAATAGGTAAAGTTATTTGTATAACTGGAAATTGGCCATTGGCCAGAAAAATTAATTGACTCTCTTGCTCTTACAGAAATGCTATTGTGACATTGATGACCGTGGGCAAAACTTTAGTTACCCACTAATAAGTCCCATTAAAATCAATGTTGTGTAGAATTAAAGGTGACACAAAAAATGCACCATTGCTCGAGGGCCAGCCTTCTGTTTAAAATAGACTAATCTCATTCAGAAGAGTCTCAGCACTACTTCTGAACTCTTACAAGCAAGCCACTTATTTGTTTCTTACTACACACATGATCTTTTAATCAGTTTTTCATTTCTCTATTATATTTTTCTTTTCTACTCAGGGATTATCAATAGACCTAAAGACGCTTCAGAGTAAGCACAATACAGGGTGGCATTAAATATAAACCTTTAAAAGATTAGAGGAAACAGAAGTACTAGGTATTATTCTGATATACATGGAAAAGGTTTTACTTTTGAAGATATATTGTTAAATTCTAACAATTTTTAACAACAATTTTTGTAAAAAATATATAAGATATATTTTTTTCATCTCTCGTGTTTTAAAAGTATGGCCAAACAATGCAGTAATAACTGGTTAATATTTAGAAATTAGTTATAATGAAATTGGATCTAGAATATTATATCAGACAATGATTTGCCAAGAAAGATGAAATAATAAAACAAGGCAATTTAGGATACTTTAAAAAAGGGATTATTTACCTATTTTTATAGATAAGTATCAAGTTTAGGGACCACTACAAAGGATGATGTCATCAGTACCTTGACTGTTGTTAACACCGTATCCATCCTGTAATGCAGAAAGAATGCAATAAGGTGTGGCTTCCAAAAGTCAGAGAAGCCATAAAGATAAGGCCATCTAATAGGTGCTGTAACCTAGATATTGACCTATACATTAATGAAGTCTGTGTAATTGTTTACAGTGTTTTTAAGTGCCTTTTCAATTTAGAGGAATTAACCTAAGGCTGAGAGTTAGAATCTGTTTTTAAGCAAATGGCTTAAAAATTCAAAATTCACCTTTAGGGAAAATAAGCCAGTAGAAATGATCCAAATCCTATGCTTTGTTAGAGAGATAAACTTTAATACCAAGTAATTCATGTGTATGAACACCTGATTGTGTTACCTAGCCTTTTTTTCTAAATTTGTGTGTGTTTGAGGATAATGGAGAAATAGAAGAAAAATAGCTTACTGTAGACCAAGTCTCAGCACTCATATTAAACTTTTTAAAAAAATTAATAATCATTAAAAATTTAAGAAAAATAAAGAAGACAGGGCATATTCTTTTTTACTAAACTAATTCTATGACTTCTTAAATTTAGAGTGCGTAGGGCAGTACATCTTTGAGGAAGAGATTTGGCAAAATTATGGGCCAGGGTCCTTATTTATCCACTATTCATAAAGCTGGGGGAAATTATACATACATACATACACACATGCACACACACACATATACATATGTATGTATATGCATATATGTGTGCATATGCACAAAATTATATGTATGCATAATATGCATACATATATAATTATATCTTATAGCTACATACATACATTCATACATATATATGATTCCAGCAGATGCAAGGCATGATATAATTTGAAGATAATGTGAAGAAATAAAACATTTATACATATTATATGTTTACATATATTTGTAGAACTTGTTATATGAACATAAATATATATGTATATATGCCAAGTAGAACATGAGACTGTAATTATAATCTTTGATTGTAGAAGTATAATTAAATGAAGAATTAAAACTTGAAAAAAGTATGGCATTTCCTCAAGGATACAAAATTAACCCAAGAGTTGAGCTTTTACTTGCCTTTTCTAGCTTTGCTCGATCTAATCCCATTTCAAGGAAGTACAAGAATTACATTAGAAAACTGAGTACTTATGTCTCTCTTTTACTTGCCTGGTTATCTGTTTGAACTCATTTTTTTTTTTCATTGTGAAATTTGAGAACATTCCTCGCAGGCTAGCAAGTAAAATTTATTGATTTATTAAATAGTAGAGAATTAGAACTCATTGTAATAATACTTGAATCAGCAGCATAATGGATTTGATTTGGCAGTGCTACTATGATCCTTGTAATTATCATCATAACACCTTCAATATGTTTTCAGAGCAGAGAGCTTGACACCCAGGAATCCACCTCTACTCATATTTAAAGATAACTTGACAAGATTATGTGTGTGCATGGGAAATGACTTTCCTTTTATTTTTATTTTTTTTATTTTGCTTCCCTTTCAAATTCTTATTTCTTTTGGAAATTTCTAAAAGTGGCACAGTGAATCCTTTTATCTACGCTGTAGAGATTAGAATTAATGCTGCTATTCTGTTTCTAGAAGGTGAACTATGAGATAGTTATCTCTTTGTGATTTTCCTAGTCCTTGATGTTATTAATAGTATTACTAATTATAATTAATGCCTGCAAGTATGTAGGTGGCCAAGAAATGCAGGAGTTTTGGTCTGGCATCTTAACTGCTTTATCTTAATATATAACAGGTATTCAAAAAATAATTGCCAATAAGTGAATAAATGTTTTATTGCTTTCTATATGACAGACATGCATTTTGTCATTTAATTCTTATAATAAACCTGCATAGTGGTTTCCATAGTGGAAGTGACTTGCCCACATTCCCTAAATAATAAGTTTCAGACACTATTTAAAACCAGTTCTTTGTTGTTCCTGAGCTTTCGTCCTTTTATCCGTAAGCTCTTACCCTCCATTTCCTATATGCTGAGATGTCAGTCATGATTTCATTTACACTGGACATTTTCAGACCTTTGATACTTACATTAGTTTATGGGTCCAGTGCTTAAGAATTTCTGTCTGAGCTCATACAACAACGTTTGAGATCAGACCTAGTAAAATATGAATAAAGATACATCATATATTTGGTAAAACTGTGACTTGCCTTTCGGTTCCAAGCTTACCCCCACATCCTTGTAGCTGGCTATTCATGAACCACACTTACTTCTCAGTCTCTGAAAACTTGTTTTGTAGAGCTTCTAATATTTCCCATTTTAGCATTTTTTAGCTCAGTCTAGCTCATTAAACTTTGCTGATGAGTTAAATGAGTGCTAATGAGTAATATGTTGCCTTTCTAGGGGTTGTAATTGTATTTTAATGAGGGCATGGTGAAGGTAATATATTAATTCTTCGCACTACTTTTGATGAGATTTATCAGACACTGAAATGCTTAACAGAAAAGCCATTGTATTTACTACAGCCATATTTCTCCCCCAAAAAACATTTCTTTGCAGCTTTTTAAAGATGTGCTTGTTCTCTCATATCCACTGTATCACACAACCAGATGACAGAGCTGGTATTGCTCTCTTCCACCCACTTGCCGAAGCCCTTGCTTTTTTAAGCCCCACATTCACCCTCCCTTGTTGTTGCCTATATCTACCAACTTCCTAGTAATCCCTCCTCTTTCAACGCTCTAGCTAAGAGGTTATTCTCTCTACTGCAAATTCCACTGTAATCCTAGTGCCTGCCTTTACTGTCTACATGGATTATCTGAGGCATTGGGTTCTCAGTTTCTTCATCTTATTCTCTTGGCCTTCATGCCATCTTGGGCACCAACAGTCCAATGTCAAATCTTAGAATTCTTGGTAGATTACCAAAGAGATCCTATTGTTTATGGAAGATTAGTCTGACTGGGTCATCATCTCAGTTTTGTAGTCTGAGTTACTACTCTTGAATTCCAGATCTTATTTAAAACCCTGGAGTATTAGAACCAGCATAATCACCAACTCCTGGTGTGTACCGAAGTCATCAACTGCCAACAAATCTTATAACAAGATTTTTGTGTATTATAATGTCTTGTTCAAGAAATCCTGAAAGAATCTTGTGTGTGACAAATTATTTTATGTCAAAACTCTCATTTCCTTTTTGAAAGTTTCTTATTTCAATGTTGACAGCATATTTGTGATGACTAGAGAGGATAAATTATTTTAATCAGACCTATTTCCCAGTTCTTTGGCTTCTAACTTGGTCTGGAAATCCCCCTAAACCCAACTCTTGGCTAGGACAATTACTGTGGTTCCTTTTGTAAAAACTCCATTAAAAATTATTTTGGAATAATTATCCCCAACAGTTGCTTTGTGGAATGGAACATTTCAAAATAAATTAATCAAAATAGTAATTATTTTGTGTGCTACTGATTTATTATCTTGGGAAGATAAATATCTCTCTTTTCTTATAAATATGCAAGAAATGTTGATTTTTTAGGGAGTTTTGTGCCACATGCTAAAATTCCATGTTTTCTGCAAATATCCTAATTATTGCAATATGAAAGCAATTTTAAATTATATTAGAGCAATCTGTTTCAAAAACAGATTACAAATATGAATCCCACATAAAAACAAAATTATGTATTACAAAATATAAAATAACAACATCAAATTTAAAAAAATGGTTTATGAAGTTTACTAACATCTTAACTTTCACTAATGGTTGAGTTCTATAATTATATAATTTAGTTTAATAATTATATGTTTTCAAATGGTCTCATATTTGCTTTTCTAGATCTCTTTAATTAAATTGGAAAATAATATCAAAGATGATTATATTTAGCATAAGCTTAACACCCTGAGCAAATTGTAAAATTCCATTTATATAAATTCTACAGCAGACAAAAGAAACTATCATGAAATAAATCATACTGGTGGTGTGCCTTGTGGGTAGCAGAGATATTGACTGGGTAGAAACATCAGTGAAGCTTGCAGATGATGAGTGTGCTCTGAATGAGTCTCTCTAGTGACATGAGTTCCACAAGAATACACATTTATCAGAGGGTTGAACTGTAATAGTTAAGAGCAATGTGTAATTAATATACCATAATAAAAATAAATAAATGATGTATACTCTCAGTTGAAGAAAATGTTTCACTAATATGCTTTAGGCCTACCAAGTTCAGTTTTTGAATGAAAAAATAAATACATAATGTTTAAGGTTGTGATATGTAGTATTAATGGAAGAAAATTTGACTTCAGGTGGTGGGTAAACAATGCAATATACAAATGGTATATCATAGAATTGTACACTTAAAGCCTGGATAATTTTATTAACTAATGTCACTTCAACAAATTTAATTTATAAAAAAATAAAATAAGAGAAGGGTAAGACCCGGGAGAATGGGTGGTACACAATTTTAGACCAGGTGACAAAACAGGCTTCTTTGAGAAAGCGATACTTGAGTAGAGACAGGAAATGAGGCCCTGAGGCAGGCAGGCAAAGCACTTCAGGCAAAGAGAAATACAAAGGCAAGAATAAGGTGGGAAAATGATTATCATATTTCAATTACCAGCAAAATGGCTGAAGCCAAAGAAGAGAGAAACAAAAGGAGCTAAGATTTGAAAATATGTTTTTAAATGTAACACAATATTTTATGAACCAAAGAGTACAAATTAGTTATCTCTCTCTATAATTTATCTTTCCAAGTGGGCACAAAACTCCATTTCTTTGAGATTTCCTGCTGTGTTCAGATAAGTCTGTAATATATAATTTTAACACTGTAAAATCACTTGAAGGAGTTTCAGCAGATTCTGGAAACCATATTGGATGAAAGCTTATCTTTCTGTTGAAGGAAAAATACCTTCCATGATGTAATAACATTGTACCCATCTTCTGCTGTTTCCCTCTTCACATCTTAATAATATTACTTATATGTCTTGACCCTTTTGGGCTTCTTATCATTGCCTCTGTAAATATATTTTAGATAACGTATAATTTTTTTGGAATAATAAAAACTTCTACAGATAGGAACATGATTTTGACATTGTAATGCCTGATTATAGGGGATAGCTTCCTTGAACTATTAAAATAGCTACAAAGTTATGCTACTTCTTTGTAGTATTATTTTTAGCATTGCCACTTGAAAAGATAAATCATCATTTGATTTTATAACACAATGAAAATATGACCATTCCATAATGGGCTGTAAAAACTAAAAGCATTGATAGAAAATGTGAAATGATAAATATAATTTAATTTTGTTTCTTTTTAAAAAGTATTTTATTAATAATAATTATGCTACAAATTACAGTCTTTATCCAGATCTTCACTAACCATTTTATTTATGCATAATATGTATTATAGGTACTATAATAGGTACCTATAGGTATTTCTACTGAATGAACCTATTAAAGTAAAATTTATATAAAATAATATGCAAGAAATTAAGTTTTCAATTTCATGAGTTTTGACAATTACATACACCTATGTAAATACTACCCCCAAATGAAGAATGAAACATTTTTATCATTCCAGAAAGTAACATTAAGCCTCTTTCTCTCTTCCAGTCTGTCATCATCTACATCTTCATCGTAATCATTCAGAAATTCCCTAGATAGCCGTATTGATACTCAGTTTCTGTTTGAACTTTTTTTTCCAACCTATACACATAGTTCTGTAAATAAAGAGTGGTTATAACTGATGTTTAGAAAGGCTAGCTGAGAGTTCAGCTAGGCCTCAGTGAATGTAAATACCTAGGTAGGGAAATCAAGGGC
Organism: Mormoops blainvillei; assembly: GCA_004026545.1. Classification (NCBI taxonomy): domain Eukaryota; kingdom Metazoa; phylum Chordata; class Mammalia; order Chiroptera; family Mormoopidae; genus Mormoops; species Mormoops blainvillei. The sequence continues at coordinate 24,751 of PVJD01003557.1, forward strand.
CAGGGGTTTTGAGATTTGATTCTCAAATCTAGAAATGCAATTTTTTTTCTGTCTACCTAAGCGTGTTTGGACTCAGGGGAAGGGATCACATTAGCCAAACCCATTGTAGACTGATCCATGTGACAAAAAGCCGATTTGCTGATTATAATAAGAAATACAGCTAACATGGGGATAAAATGTTTGAATATGTTAGGTAATAAATTCTCTCCATGTAGTAACATAGAAACGAGAAGCCAAAGTTCAACTCAAAAATGGAAACTAGAGTCAGATTAAGTGAAATGACTTTAATGCTAATGGCTTGGGTTCTTCAAATCTTGGTAGCCCAATGCGTCTATGTGTGTTAGAGAAATAGGTGTCTCAGGCTGCTGCCATTGCAGCCATTGCCCTTGTTGTTGTTGAAAGCATCCTTCCTCTTGACAGTGCTGCAGACGGAGTGACACATTTCTCTTCAGTTTTTGTAGCTTTAATTTCTGTTAATACAAAATATTCACATGTGAAAAATACAATATATAAATGAGTGACATTTGCAGTGATATAGAAATAAACAATAATTGGTATTTTCTTTGTCCTTGGTTCTATGCTAAGGACTTTTCATGCATTGTTTTAAGTTAATTTTCATGACAAACCAAAGAGATAGAAGGTAAGTATGTACTCATTTTATTGATGGGGTGACTCATACTGTATTTGCCCATCTTACCAAAAGATGTGCTGATACTCATTTTTTGGGGGTTATATTGGCCCCTAGCTTAAAAAAATAAATAAATATATGAAAGATTGGCCACATAATTTCAAATTGGGAGTCACAACCTCAATACACAAATGAAGCTGGTACATACCAGTGTTAAATTGCTTTATGGCTTTTAAGAAAATATAATTAAAAGCTCAAGTTTGCTGTCATTTTAGTCAGAACACTTTATTTACAAGATGCTCTATTACACTAAAGGTAAACCCGGGCTTGTCAATTTATTTTAATAAATTATTTATTTTTGTCTTCTTACATTTAGCTGTCTTCAGGTTCATTTACGATGCTTATATTGTCAGGGTTTCTTAACCAGTAATGGAGGAAACAATTTCAATAATAACTTATTCAGAATCATTGTGAAGAAGATAATGGATTTAGAGATTTTCCAATATATTTACTAGTTGATAGGAACACGTAGGTAAGCTATTTGATGTTTTTAATGGAAGCTCATGTGAATCAATTTTTAAAAATACAACATCTCTTGCTTATTTAGGGGCTAAAACAGAGAAGGGTAATTTGTATTGGCATTCTAATATGTAAACTTTTAATTTAAATACACAGGCATATCATTTCTACCAATAAATTAGAGCAAGTTTTCTTTATAGTATAAAAGTCAAAACTATAAAGCAAGTGGTTGTTTTCATTTAAACTGTTATGAAAATGCAGGTGACATATCAAATATGAATAATTAAAAATTAAATATGTACATTCTTTTGAGAGGGCAGTTTAAAATATTCTAACCAAATTTTATAATTGTGTATTATTTGATGCTAAGAGCTCAATCCTAGGAATATTTAATACAGAAATGTTTGCATATGATCACAAAGTATTATACATAGAAGATATCTCTCTCAGCATTGTTTTAGTGAATAATTAGAAACAACTAAAATATTCATCAATAGGAAACGAGTTCAATACTTGACAATGATTTTAAAGAATTAGCTTCATATCTATGTACTTTGCTAAGTATCATCCAAAACATTCTCAAGAACACTCACTTTTAGAAATCCCATCTACACCAAGAAATAGAAACAAACATTATCATACTTAAGGATTTGGAGAGGAAATTATTATGATAATTCAAGTGTTTCTGATGTAGATTAATCCTCAGGTCATTCTGTGAATAAAAAATACTTTATGAGCAAACATTAGTACTATTCACTGAGAAACTGGCACAGAAGCTTAGAGAAGGTCACTCCTACAAACGGGTTACTTGAATCAGCCGAAAATCTCAAAGCTCAAGGCTACCAATTTCTAGCTTGAATGCAGTAACACACTTCTCGAAAGGCAATAAATTGTGTTACATAAATGGACTTCTTCTTTCATTAGACATGATGATATAAATGGCATATATGCAATATCATATAGAATGACAAAACTTTACTTATGGAATTAATTTAATTTGCCTTAGCAACCATTTTTCACTGTAAGACAATTAGGAGGTTGAATAAAATTATTGCAGCAGGAACAAAATTCTCTTTTAAGAAAACCATCTCTAAAGCCAGAAACTAGGTTTTTCTAAACAAACAAACAAAAAAACAGTCATGCTTGTTTCATTTTGTTTTCAAGAAGAGGCCATTCTCAAACTATAAATATATAAAGTGGTATTTTTTCCCCTGGTGGTCTTGGAGGACATTCATGTTGGACCAAATCCACATTAGTTTAGTCACTGAGGACTTTTTCTGGAAAAAATATACAATCTTATATTTCATTCATGAAGGAGACTCAGAAAATATGACCTTGGTAATTTATCTTCAGAGTAATAACCAGATCACATATACAAACACATACTTAATGCCTTGCACTTGGCATTTTAAGAGCTGTGACTTTTTCTTGCTGAAGTTAAGTCATTGAATTTTTGTAAAATAGTTTGAAAAACTCAGCAGGTGGTTTCATTTATACAGATGTTGATCCACGTGGGGTCCCAGATTTATTAATATCAATAACAAGGTTGATAACTAATAAAAAGAGGATACCTACACAGAACTTTAAGTGCATTATCCTTTGGCCTTGCAGGAGCATTACAGAGGAATGAGGACCATTACTGAGCACTTAGTGTAACCAGGCAAACTGGGGGTCATCCACGTGGCACCTTGATGTAGGACCCAACAATTAGTGTTGAAGGAAATAGGCTTTTATTTACAAGATTCCAGTCTCAGGGGGCTGAGAGCACTCTTGCTCAGAGCCCTGCTCTCCAACAAGACCCAACACTTCCCCTGCTCCCCACCAGGCTATAAGCCAAAACCATGTCCAGAAGTTTCCCATATCCTTATCTGTTTTTAAGCCAGCTGTGCAAGCCAGTCTCCATCTCCTCTGGAATGTGCTCTTGTGGGTTTCAGAGTGGCCATCCTCTCAGAGCAGCACTCTCCTTCAGGATCTGGGGTAAGTTGTCCTCAGGCTCCATGTAGTAGTTCAAAGAAACATGTGCCATGTTACACTGTATCATGGTGGAGTCCAGGGAGGCACATGTCCAAGAGACTGGCTTCTCCGTGTGTCCTTCAGAGAAACAGAAGTCTGCATTCCTGGTCACAGTTCGGTTCAGCTGCACGCATCTCCCACAAATCTGTGCTTGGTTAGGCAGGTCCCTTCATAGTTCCATCAGCTCTCCTTACACCCTTTCCTCCTGCATGGCTTCTACCTCCTCTCTTACAGACCTCATGACAGATCCCCCTTCTCTTTCAGCCTGCCCTTATTTTAAATGCTCAACCTGGAACTTCCTATGTGACTTCATATCCAGCCTCTCCTATGATGTGATACTTTTGCCACTTCTCCCTTATCTTTTTTTAAAGATTTTATTTATTTACTTTTAGACAGAGGGGGAGGGAAGAGAAAGAGAGGGAGAGAAACATCAATGTGTGTTTGCCTCTCATTGCTCCCCCTACTGTGGATCTAGGCCACAATCCAGGCATGTGCCTTGACTGGGAATTGAATCAGGGATGGTTTGGTTCACAGGCCTGCGCTCCATCCACTGAGCCACACCAGCCTGGGCAATTCCCCCAATCTTTTACCTTCTTTTAGCTGCTATCTTTAGTCAGGGCAAGAGTTTCCCATGACACAGGGGCATCCACCTCCCTGCTATGTCATGAGTCACTATATATTCTGAAAGTCACCTATACCTTTTGCCCAGGGCAGCAGCACAACTATTGACTTACCATTGTTATGCAAACAAAGTATTTTAAGAGCTGTGTTGTCCATTTTCCCCTTCCGCTCATGCAGGTTTGTGGGGTACATGCTTTGCTGTTTTCCAGAGACCTCAGCTCTGTACCCTGTTACATTAGGATGTGTCAGGTCCTGTGCTAATCTCTATCCTTGTTACATATTTTAATTTTCAAATATAATAATCTGTGTAGTAGATAGTAAAAATTAAAGGAACAAAAAGAAGTGGGCTAATTAGCAGGTGAAAACAGAAAAGTTTGCGTAAAAAAGAATGTGAAAAAATAGAAAATAAAATGAAAGTGTGAAATAAGTCTTTGGAAGTATATATAGAGGAGACAAACACTTTAGTTTTAGTGAATAAAATATATGCAGATCATTTTTTATCACAATTTCTACAATAGTAAGTGGTGGAGAATTACCACAATTCTAGTAATAAAAATAATAGAAATAATAATAGCAGCTATTTGTGTTTACTCTGAAGCAGATACTGTGCTAAGAAAATATAAATGTATTGGAAATTGTTGCTGTAGGTACAAACACTACCCTGACAAAAGTTTAACAACATCTTAGAAAAGGGAAGCCAGAAGGGAGGTATTTATGGGCTATGAAGATGAGGCTAAAATGATTTAAGGTTGGTCAATTGAGGCAGAGAGGTAACTGGGGTTGGACGAAGTTGAATACTGGTGGACACAGAATATTGCTGGGTACAGTGAGGTGAGGGGCTTGATAAGTAAACTGTTGTTTGGTAAAAAAGTGATTTATTCAGATGATCACAGGTTATCTCCAAAAATTGACCTATAGGAATTTTCTGAAACATATAATAATTTATTAGATCATGGCCTTATCTTTTCATGGAAAAAATTTCCTGAAATGAAACGAACAAACAAACAAATAAACAAATGAAAAAGTTATGCTACGCTAGATAGTCTGTGATTTCTCAGACTTTTCTTATGTCTACCCTAAATTGGAGGATAAACAAATACCATCTAGATAAGTGACCGATTGAAACCCACACCACCGTTTGAAAGGTTATGATTGCACATCGGCTTCTTGGTGGGGGACATTCCAGCTGTCATATACATCAGATGTTTCTGCTTTTTTGCTGGAGGATTATTTGTTGGATCATGTATGGCACAGTAGCTACATCGGAACATTTAAGACTATGAATACCACACAATATGAATTTTGAAATACAGAGAGAAACCAACAGAATGATTATGATGAGAATATTTTACATATTTTATAAACCAGGAGCAGAGAGTACCCAAATTAAAACAAGAGATGTGAAGATATTACCCTAAATTGCTTCATTTTATTACTATTATAATTATTTTTACTTTCCCCTATCTTAGTAACATCAAAGATGCCAAAAATACCTGTAGGGTTATGACTAAAACATTTCAAAGGCATATCTGTATATTCTCTTTGCGCTTTCTAATTGACGAGGTCAAGTTAGTATGAGAAGTTCTGTCGCCTGGGGTGGTTTTATCCCTGATATTTGTGACAAAGTCAGTTTTTCAACAAACACTTATGGAAATTCCCTTCTTAATGGAGAATAGAGTAGTGGGATTTTCAATATTGCAGTGGTGGATATAAAGGGAAAAAATTGTAAAAGTTTATAAGATGTAAGCCTGCATGCTGAGAAATACACATTTTTGGCAAAAACAAACATCAAAAAAAACAACCACCACCAAGTATTGCACAGGAAAATCAGTTAAGTCACTGTCTCTATAAGAATGATTGCTGACATTGCTCCCCCTAGTGGAGTTAAGTAGGTTTTTGCCAGAAAATTTAAGGAAAGGCTATAGTGAACAATTGGTCTTTAAAGATTCTATCTAATAAGGTTAAGTCTGAACAACCACTGGCTTGGCCAGATGGCTCATGGACGAATTGGTAAAAAGATTCAAGATTCAAGATAATTAGGCCAACGAGCTAATTTTAAATCACGGATGTGCTCACACTTGTCCTTACACACACACACACACACACACACACACACGCACACACTGGTCATGTTAGAAATCCAGGGAAGAAATTCAGTTACTAAACACTAATTAAATCTTATTACAGGAGTGGCAATTTCAGAAATGTTGGGAACTATTGCATGCAATAACCTATGGGAACCAAAAACCTCTTTAAAAAAATCTTCTCAACAGTCCCAAGAAAGTTTTAAAAGGTTTGAAATATCTCAAGACCAATGTATTTATTCCTCTGGGATAAATTATTTCCTAGACAGTACATTTTATTTGGACTAAATTGTAAATCTTCTTTGGAAACTTAAATATGCTCTTTGAACAGTTGAGTAGTAGTTGAAGCCAGTCTCAAAGCTAATTTCATTGTTAGAATATAGAAAAAAATTTCCATGCAGTTTGGTTAAGGGTAGATTTAGAGAGGGATTCAATGTCTTTCAGATTCTGGTTGAGAAGTTTTAAAAGTAGAAGTGCACCCTTGGGGATAAAACATCCAGGTACATAGATTTTTTTCAGGAGAAGACTAACAAGTATTTACTATTTTGACCTAAGACGGACAATAGGAAAAACAGAATGTGGATTTTGAATGATAAAATATATAACCTTAGGTGGCATGAAAATCAAAATAGTATAGGGGTTTATCGACCACAGAGAAGTGAATGAATATTTTATTCATGGCTCCAATGTCCTAAACAAATTAGATTTCTTGAGTTGAAGTAGAGGACTGTGGCCAAACTAGTGCTAAATATATGTAATTATTTCTCTGCTAGACTTTTAGCTTCTGGCTTTTGTCTTTCTTTTCTTTTTTTCTTCTTTTTTTTCTTTTTCTTTTTTTGGGGGTGGCAAATGTAGATACAAAGCTAGCTGGATCAATCAGAATATGATTGGTTCTTTCATTATTCTGCCATTATCAATAGTGTTTCCCCCTAACTCCCCCCAAATGTTTGGGCTTGATTTAGATGCAAGGCTACGGGTAAGCCATTGCCCAAATTGTGTATGACGTGGTTATGAATAGGTGATCTGCAAGGACCTAAAGAGAAAGACCATCTGGAGCTTATGTTAAAAGCCTGAGCATAAAAGGTGTAGACTGACAGAGGAGTGTCTGGATTTTCGCAGATACCCATCGCTTAAGAACTTCATTGATTATGAGGGAGAGATCGTATGGTTCAGGCACAGGTTGTAGGTTATGTTATTCTTCCTGAATTAATTAAACACTTCAAAACTCTCTGTTAATATTTAGAAAAACTTGTTGTTATGATTTTAATGATAAAGTGGAAACCAGGCACATAATTACCCCTTAGATCAACATCGATCTCCCTGATTACATTCTTATTTTGTTTTCCTTTATTTGTATATTTAACACAAAATGACTGTTTTATTTTCCATGTTGTTTCTGCTTACGATATCTAACTATGTCTTGTTTATGAGGCTTCCTCCTCTGGTGCTTGATTAATTAGGTGGAAATATCTAAGTGTTCTTTTAAAATCTTTTTATCCAGTTGTTTTATTTATTTATTCTGAGTCAAATGCCTCTTTTGTTCCACATCTTTTTCAAAATATTCAACAAGGAACTGGAGTTGTATCTGTAACTGAGGCCAATTCCAATTACAGTTTTTCTTGAGTATTACATACTCTAATTTTGGTTTAGGTTTCTTCACAAAAAGTGAGGAGAGAGTTAAGGTCCATCTCTTTTAAGATCTCTTCATTATTTCCTAAAAATATTAAAGAGCTTATTTCTAAAATTTATGATGGACTACTCCCTTTTTTTAGGACTGTATGAAATTATAATCTATTTTTACAGGAAAGTCTTTTGTTTAGACTCCAAAATAATTTTTCCACTGTGCATAAAATTCCTATATATTTCTGATTTTCCATAAAATTTAGGGTCTTTCTATCACCTTCAGATTACCTTGACTCTGCGTTATTTTGATATTTTTAACATCTAATTTTTTCACTAACATACAAAGCTTTTATACAGATCTGTGAGTTCTAGATTCTATGTGTTAACACTACTCTAAAATCCTTTGTAAGTTTCTGTGATTCTTGTTGGGATTTGGAAAGTCTTTCACAATGATTCTTAGTTCAGACTTGGGATGAAGGCTGAAAATAAAATAGGCTTAACCATTTTTGAAGGGGATTTAACTTTAAGAGGCAATAAATATTTATGATATTATTAATTTCACAATATTAGTTGATAATATTAATTTCAGACTGGCCAGTAAGTAAGGTGAACAGATCAGAAAAGCTGGTAAAAGCAGAGATTGATAAAGAATATAAGAATAGGGAAAAGGCCATTGAGTTCAAGTTTTGGTCAAAACTTTAGCTCCTTTCTATTCTAAGACATCTCTCAAATAAACAATATTGATTATATCATAAGTTTGCAATGTGGCCCATGTAATTCCAAATTGTCCTTGGTGATATTGACTCTTGTAAGAGTCACTTGAATTAGATTACAATGTAAATGCACATAAAAAAACACAGGTCTAACTTACAGGAGGCGCAAATTTAGATTCAGAATGAGACAAAGCCACAAAACTCTGGTGACAGCTCTGTGAAAGTTCTGATTTTGCACATTGTTTCTCAGGTCTCTGAGTTACTGTTTGATTTTTTAAAAAATCCCAGACCCAAAAGTCTGATATCTTTGGCGACCAGAAACTTTTTAAAGGAGATTTTACACAGAACCAAACTCTCACAGACTAAAGGTAAGATTCAAAAATATTCACTGAAGGTTTTGAAAAGTTATTCCAGGCAAAGTTTGTCCAAAGGATACCAGTCTGTGCAGGAATCTTCTGAACTGGCATTCCCTGGGACTGGCTCTAGGAATCAATGTATCAGGGCCTGTACCTGCTTTTTGGTTTTTGTTTTTGTCCCTAGAAACTTTCTCCATACAAATGATGATCACAGAAGAAGACAATGACTCATACTGGTAATAAGGCAAATTTCCATTAAAAAGTTCAAACTGATCGGATTACACAAGATGCCTTATTTCCTAGTAGACAAAATAAAATTAGTGTTTGGGAACTCAATGAAAAGAAATCAGAGTTTAGATTCCACATCAATACTTACACTTCACCCTCACAGTCAAAGACTCCCTGAGGTTAGTACATAAACAGTTTAGGAATTTTAAGCAATAGAAAAGCACTAATAACAATGACAACAATGATCATCACCTTTTTCTCCCAGTCCCCAGCCTCCCTCCCCTCTGGCAACCATCATCCTGTCCTCTGTATCTATGAGTCTATTTCTGTTTTGTTTGTTTGTTTATATTGTTCTTTAGATTCCACATATAAATGAAAAGATATGGTATTTGTCTTTTTCCAACTGACTTCACTTCGTATAATACCTCTTAGGTCTATCCATGATCTCACAAATGGTAAGATTTTTTTTTTTATGGATGAGTAATATCCCATTGCATATATGTAAAATGGCTTTTTTATACACTCATCCATTGATAGTCACTTGGACTACCTCCATAGCTTGGCTTTGATAAACAATGCTGCAATGAACATAGGGGTACATATATTCCTACAAAGTGATGCTTTGGGTTTCTTTGGATCTGTACCTAGAAGTGGAATTGCTGGGTCACAAGGTGAAAAAGGTGAAGGGATGAAGAAATATAGATTGGTAGTTATAAAATAGTCATGGGGATATAATGTATAGTATAGGAAATATAGTTAATAACATTGTGATAACCATTTATGGTGCCAATTAGTTACTGGAAATATCAAGGGGAACACTGTAAAGTATATGATTGTCTAATCACTATGATGTACACCTGAAACTAATGCAAATAATATTAAATGTAAACTATAATTTAAAATATTTTTTCAAATAACAAATATGTATTTTGGATGGTTGATTTCAAATTTTCAGATTGTATAGTATAAACAGTAGCACCTTTCTTTATCTGGAATGAATTTGTTAACTTGAACTAGCTGACTTAGAAGGATCAGAAAACTTAGTTACAATTCTACAAAGGCAAGATCAAGAAAACCAGAGAAACACTTACCTACAATTCTGAACTTTCTGATTTAAGCCTTCATGGTATACCACCCAAGGTGGCATCTAGGATACCCTAGGCCTCAAACTAACTTATCTACTATAGCTCACATGATTCCACTCTAGGAAGACAAACAATCCCATTAAAAAATGGGCAAAGGGCCTGAACAGACATTTCTCCAAGGAGGATGTACACAGGACCCAGAGGCACATGAAAGGATGCTCAGAATCACTAGCCATCAAAGCGATGCAAATTAAAACACAATGAGATACCACTTCACACCAGTCAAAATGGTCACCATAAACAAATCAACAAACAAATGCTGATGAGGATGTGGCGAAAACGGAATCCTAGTGCATTGTTGGTGGGAATGCAGACTGGTGCAGCCACTGTGGAAAACAGTTTGGAATTTCCTCAAAAAATTAAAAATGGACCTGCCTTTTGATCCAGCAATTCCACTGCTGGGATTATACCCCCAAAATCCCAGAACACCAATTCAAGAGAACCTATGCACCCCCGTGTTCATGGTAGCACAATTTACAATAGCCAAGAATTGGAAGCAACCTAAGTGTCCAACAGTAAATGAGTGGATCAGAAAACTATGGTACATTTACACAATGGAATATTACACAGCGGAAAGGAAGAAGGAGCTACTACCCTTTGCAACAGCATGGATGGAACTGGAGAGCATTATGCTAAGTGAAATAAGCCAGGCAGTGAAAGACAGATACCGTATGATCTCACCTATGAGTGGAACCTAATCAACGGAATAAAGAAGCAAGCAAAATATAACCAGCAACATTGAAATAAAAAACAAACTGACAGGAACCAGAGGGGAGGAGGAAGGGGGGTGACAGGGGAAAGGGAGGGAAAGGGTCATCAAGGAACATGAGGAAAGGGCCCATCAACAAAGCCAAATTTGGGAGGTGGCAGTGGGTGGGGCTAAGGACAGTGGTGTCAGAAAAATGTTAACCAGAAAAAAAAAAAAAAAAGGTCAGGGGAGGCTGGAAATAGTGTGGGAAATTAGGAAGCCAAAGAGCTGGTGTGTGTATCCAATGGACATGGACTAAGAGGTTTGGGGATGATGGGCTGTGGTCCAGGGTGGAGGGGATAAAGGAGGGGTGGTGGAAATGGGATAACTGTAATAGCATACTCAATAAAATATACCAAAACACACACATTCACACACACACATGCACACACACACACACAAAACTACACACTTCTTGCATGTTCCCTTTGGCTCTCTCAGTCCTTTTATTCCAAGGTTGTGAGAGTGTGCTCTATTTGGCAGGTTGTAAGGCAAAGCTCATCTGCAAATGAATTTGGAAGTGCAGCTTTAAACTTCCCAGTCTCTATGGTACAAAAAATCAAGCTAAAAAGGTGGTTGGAATAGGTGGACCAATCTACAGTATCTACCACAATTGTGAAATATGTTTGAATCATAATAATTTAATACTGTATAATAGTTTACCATTATATGTATTTTTGGCAGCAATGGATACTTGTCCCATTGTTTCTATATCTGATTATTCTCCAAAGTAAAATTTCTCTGACAAGAGCCCTTTTTGTAAAATTCTTTCCAAAGTGCCTTTTGATTTGTATTTCTTTCTTTTTATAAGAACAATATATAGCTCCACCAAAATTACCTAATCATTTTTATTTCCTTTCTCTCTAAACACCTCTGGCTATCATTCTTTTAATAATATTTTAACAATTTGACAGAACAAAAATATCACTTTATTTTAATTAGCACTTGTTTTTATTATAAGTCCCATTATACAAATCTTTCTATAATGTATACTTTTTCCATTATTTAAGGGGTTTGCATAAATTAAATATTATGGCAATTAATTAAGGTTATTAACATATTAGTATATACTTCTTTGTGCCATAAAGCAGTAATAGAGCTTTTATTTATAGAAGGACACTATTTACTCCAACTATGTCCTGTGAGCTCTTGATCTACTTTTAAAAAGTTTTACTCTTTCTGTCTTTGCTCTCAAATTAAAATTGTGCCATTCTCTATGCATTTTTTCCATACATTCTCTACTTTTATCAATGTTTTATAATCAATTCTGTATTAGCAAAGAAAAAATACATTTTATTACAAAAGGATGGAAAAAAGTAAGTTGGATTGATTGAAGGTCTAGCGCTTTCTCTAAGTGGCAAGTTCATGAGTTCTGGAATAGACATTTGGGATGTTGGGGACTATGTTCATCTTATTTGCTGGTTCTTGAGTCTAAAATAATTATTTTTTTCAAAAGTAATGATCTCCTCATGGTAGAAATGTTACCAAAGTTTACAGGGAAAAAATAACAGTAGAATAACAAGTTAATCATATGTTCAAGTAAACTAAGTTGAAGAGAGGTATAATAAAATACCTTGAAAGTAACAGAAATTCTGAAAAAGATTGCTTTCCACTATTTGTAGCATGGCTCTCTTTTTGAATTCCATGTAGAAAACTGCTGTGCGTATACCATTAGATGTACAATACTGAGAATTGAAAACTGATTATACATTTTTGTACGAAAACATGTAGCTTAGAAAGCAATAAGGGAAGTAATTACAGCTGTAAAGTGATTTTGGGCTCACTGTTGGCAAACCATGTACATGAGCAAATACAAAGAAATAAAATATGGAGTCCTACCCTCGAGAAGTTCTCGTAAATAGCAGCAGATCTTCAAAACCACAGGCATCTGTATAGAGGATTGTCAAAAACTGAACTTATGAGTGGTAAACCGCAGGGTATAAAGCTTTCTTCATCATATTTGTACATGTGGATAGCAAAGTGTCAAAAATATCGTCTCTAAAATACATGAGTGGTAAAATACTTGTCTTCAGTTCTTTATTATTTTCAGTTTTTAAAAAATCTAAAGAAAACTTCCAATCCAAAAAAAATCAGTTTATCAACATGTTTTTATCCTTATGGCCATAGTCAAACTGTAGTCCTAACTCATCTTTCTTAAAGGAATTAATTTGTGCGTATACATGTTTCAACCTGGAACCATAGTGCCTTCTGCCAAACTTGTCAACACAAGTTTTCTCTCTGCCCAGTATACGTCAGATCTTATTACTACCCTGACTTAGCTTTGCTTTCACGCTTGGCAAGGTTTACAATACAAAAAGAGTTTATTTGTTAAATAAAAATATATCATTTTAAAAAGAGATGACACATACAGATATTTCCCCCATGGCATTTCATATTCATTGTGAAACAGTGAAAATAACCTAAGTTTATTCGGAGCTTTTGGTTCTGTGTTCAGCTTTCCTCTAGATTCACTTCTGGATGTATAATCCAAAGCAAATTATGTTTCTAAGAGGAATTGCATCTGAGGAAGCATTGTGAAAGCAATATGAGGAAAATGGAAAAGTAGGAAATAGGTATTTTTGTCATTGTTGCTCTTGCTTTTTTTAGGTTCTTCTTTTCCCATAACTCTCAGTCCCATCTCTGTACCCATTTTATTCCTAGACTTTCCTTTGATAATAAAACCTCAGACCTAACTTTCTCCATGGGATTGAGAAAACAAGGCAATAGGAAAGTGTTGCTCAATTATCTATGTATATTTAAATACATTTCCCTGTTATCTATGTATATTTAAATAAACTTTACCTGCCAGAAGGTGAAAACATGTATTTTTTCCTATGTCCTCTAATGGTTCCTCTGCTTTACTTTGAAGTATGTCACCTGGAAAACCTGTGAAACTCCTGGCCCGCTCTGGTGCAGGCTAGCTCCCAGAGCGCCAGGCTTCATGTGGGCATGAGTTGTCAGAAACTAATACAATTCAATATCGAAAGAACAAACAATAAGGTTTTTAAAATGATCAGAGGACTTGAATAGATATTTTTCCAAAGAAGGCAACACCAATGCCCAACAGGTACGTGAAAAGATGCTCAGCCTCACAAATCACCAGGGAAATGCAAATCAAAACCACAATGAGAGCTCACCTCACACCTCTCAGAAAGACCATCATCAAAAAGACAAAAGACAACAAGTGTTAGTGAGGATGTGGAGAAAAGGAACTATCAGTGGGGAGATAAATGGGCATATTCCACAGTGGGGGCAGTATGGATTTTCCTAAAAAATTAAAAATAGAACTACTATATGATTTAACCATTCCACTTTTGGATGTATATCCAGAGGAAATGATATTATTATCAAGAGATACTAACACCCCATGTTCATTGAAGATATAGAAAAAAACCTAAATGTCCATCCACAGATGAATGGATGAAGAAAATGTGGTATATCTATATCTATATCTATATCTGTATTTACATCCATATCTATATCTATATCTATCACTTACATGTAGAATCTAAAAAGCTGAACTCATAGGAACAAAGAGTAGAATGGTGGTGGCCAGAGCCTGGAGGATGGGGAAAATGGAGAGATATTAATCAAAGAATACAATCTTCCAGCTTTAAGATGAAAACTTCTGAGGACTTAATGTACAGCATGGTGACTCTAATGAACAATACTGTATTATATGTTTGAGTTCAGAGAGTACATCTTAGTGTTACTACCACTAAAATACATACTTATGTGAAAGAATAGGGGTGTTTACAACTTTATTGTGGTAATCATTTCACAATAAGTATGTGTATCAAATCATCACATTGTACACCTTAAATCTACATGTTACATAAAAGTAATATATCAATAAAGCTAGAAAAAAAGAAAATGGATATAATGTTTACATGGATATGGTCTTTTATACATAAGTAACTGAATGTTTAAATGTTTTGATAATTTAATCCACAGAGTTTGCTATTTTATTGACAGTTTATTACTCATAATTGGCTTGAGACAAAGAATTTGGTTTAAATAGGCTGTAAGTAAAAATTTAAGACTCTTTCTACACAATGTAATTTTAAATAGTAGTGTGATACTGTAGCTTTTATTGTTGGATCTTGTTAAGTATCTTAGTAAGAATCGTGATTGAGAATTTTCTCTGAGCTACCCCATTTAAAATAAATATAAAATAAAGCCACAAATTAGCTTTCAGAAATAATGTGGATGAAAACTCTTTAATTGCTTTTCACCAAGTGTTTCTTGAATAATTTGTTTTCTTCACTGACACAAGCCCTTATCTCTTCCTTTATCCTTTATATTTCAGTTGTAAAACATACAGACTAATTGGAAAATATGGCGTAAAAGCTAACCAACAGGAAAAGCCTTTTAGGAAGGTCTTAGAATAGCAGAAAATAACATCTTGTAAAGACCCTCCCCTTTAGTGGACATTACTAGACCATGCACTTGGAACATATTAATCAAATTATATAATCCAATTAATGATTACACTAAGACATCATAAAATATACCTTCCTCACTCTGTGGTAAAATTTGAAATCCGTAAGTCCTGATGCTGGCAGAGTAGCTGTGGGAAACAAAAATAATTTTTATTTTCCTATTCTAAGTTCCTCTAGTTGGTCTAATCATCAGATTAAAATGAGGTATTAACAGGAAACAAAACACATTTATTATGAATGTGCATATAAGGGTTCTATAAGCATATGGGACCCTAAGAGAAATGGAGCAGTTGGGTTTAGGCACCATATTAAGCTAAGGATAAAGAGGGGCATTCTAGTTTGAGACCTCAAAGGGGGGAAAAGAAATTCACATGGAGATGAAAATGCAAATATTTGGTAAACAAATGTTTGCTGGGCCATCTTTAACACTGGAACACAGAGAGGACTTTGATCAAATAGGTCTTGCTGGGTTCTTCTCTATCACGCACTAGTTTACATTGAACTGTAGTTATCTACGATGATATCTCACTTTCTTGAATAGGTCCCCTATCTAAATTCTCTTAGGCCTTAAGTGGAAGGTTCAAGCTTTTTTCTGTGTTTTCTTTTCTTCTTAAAAATAACCAGCTAGCTCTGGTTGGTGTACTCAGTGGGTTGAGTGCCAGCCTACCAACCTAAGAGTCGCGGTTAGATTCCCCAGTCAGGGCACATGCCAGTGGGGGGCGCTCAAGAGGCAACCACATATTGATGTTTCTCTCTCTCCCTCCCTTCTCTTCTTTCTAAAAATAAATAAATAAAATCTTTTTTAAAAAGCTAAAAATAATCAATATTCCAAAATAGGCCTAATTTGAGGTGACAAACTGCTCACTCTCATAATTATAAACAGCATATCCTATTCTTGAATTGAAAATTACATACTTGCTATGTCCTTTAGTATACTCAGTTCATTTTGCTTTTTTCACTCATGGTCTAACTTCATGCCTTGTTGACTGCAGCTTTAGACAATAAATTTCAGGGTCAAACTCATTTTCCTTTTTCTTTTTGGATGACAGAATCAATATATAAAGCAAGGAGTTCCTATCTTAAGATTTCACTTCTATAACTACTTTCCTGGAAATGAATATTCGAAACATAAATGGAAAAAATGAGAATAGCTTCTCTGCTGCTGTTTGTGACAAGCAAATTGAAAGTAAAATGTTTTTGCAGCATGAAATTTAAAGAGAGCATAATAATCCTTTGAATGAGAGGCTAAATGCTTTCAGATGAGCAACTAAGTTTATGTGTGTGTGTTTGTGTATGTACAGTGTAAGCTTCCAATAGATGACTGTGAACTTACAGACTAATAATAGAATAATGTTGTGACGATTGGAGATTTCAGAAAAATCTGTAACTGTTTCTTGATATTTCTGCTTGATTATTTAGATACCAGTAAAATTTGACATTATAGTGGGGTCAGCAGATGACTGTGAGTACCCTTTATTTGTTAAATATGGAATTCAAGGATTCTATTTGCTGTAGTAAATTCAAACCAAGATAGTGCCACTAGATTGACATTTGTAATAGGAATTTCAACATATTTTTGTTCATACAGACCATCAGTGACATTTCATGTCACTGCTTTTATTCTTAATGAGAATGCACTTCACAGTCACATAAATAAGATCATCGCTCACTAAATATTTTGGAAAAGCCAATGGATTCTCTACTACCTTTTGATCAAAGGGCCAAAAAAAAAAAAAAAGGAATGTCTGGCCCTATATATTTGTCCTGAAAATAATAACATAAAAAAAAAATCAAAGGCGTATTTTTTTCTACCTTTACATTTTGTCAGGCACTAATCTAAGAAATAATAATAGATTTTTATCTCATTTACCCTTGTTGCGATAAATCTATGAGGTAGCTATACTTACTATTATTCTACTTATGTAAACTGAGGTACAAGAAATTAATAATTTATTTGATATTACACAACTATTAGAATCCAAAGTTAGGATCTAAAATTAGGTTTTCTGACTCAAAACCACATGTTCTTAACTTCAATACTATGCTAGGAATCAATACCTCTAAAATCTTAAAACACTCTCCCAAATGATTTGAAATGACTAATACCAAAGATTAATGGGTTATTTCTTTTATTCATTTGCCATCAAAGATGATATCCCCAGTTCAACAAATATAATGAATGATTATAAAATGTCAAATACTCTGCTTAGTGCTAGAAAATAATAGGGAGCTATTAACTAAATAGCTGAGTAAACATTTGAATGTTATACAAAAATATTTGTGATCTTTGATATTATAATAGCTCTCATATTTGAGGTCTTTGAGTTTTATTTCTTTAAGGTCCATTTGATAAAGTCATGAAAGTGCTTGGAATACATCCTTGCTATTAATAGAATACTGGAGTAATATTGCTCCCAAATAGTCATTCAGTGCAGCCAACTGGATGATCAAAGAGCAAAATTCTGATAGAAACTGTAGGTAATTATAAGCAAGTAAAAAGTTCTCCTTCCTTCACTCTTCACTATCCCACTGTATTATTCTGAGCTTTCTATCATCTTTTATAATTACTACTAAAGAGTCCAAAATTCCTACAAATGTTTCTATGCCTGTAAAGGAGGGAAAATAATTTTATTTCTTAACACTTCAAGACTCTTTGCTGAGACACCAAGTGGGGGGGGGGGAAGGGACAAGCAAACAGGTCAACAGGAGAAAAAACAATTCAAGGATCTACAAAGATATGGGACTCAAAGCAGACAGGCAATTGAGGCTTATATACTATCCTGAGATACACCAAGGGATAGTAGTTTGGGAGTTCAAAAGAGAGGAAAGGGATTCACAGAAGGATGAGAGGAGGAAATGTTTGGTAAACAAATGTTTGACTTGCCATGCAGTAATCTCAGATGAAAAAAAAGCTCTCTCTAAGAATAGTTCGCTTTCTGGTACAGATCTCCTTTCTAAATTATTTTAGGCTGCTAAATGGAACATAAAACACTTTCTCTAAGTCTGCTGGTTCTAGATTGCCTCCAACTCCATTTGCCAAAGTGACATACTTTGAGGTGGCACATCCTGCTCTCCTTCACACTTATGCTGAAACAGCATCAATGATTCTATTTTTAGACGACCAACCTGTTGACCATTCTTTCTTTATTACTTGTATACTGAAATAACATTTGAAAATTTAGAAAGAAAAAAGGTGGGTTATGATCTAGAGTTTTGTGTTTTTTTTTCCTTTTGTTGTTGCAAATTATTCACTCTTGTATTTAATGAATAGTTGCTGAGAATCAACCGTGTGACAGCACTTTGCCCCCTGGGGACACAACTCTGAGGGAGAGAAACAAGATCTATGTTATTACTGAATTTTTTGCTGGTGAGGAATCAGATATTCATAAATTGATACTAGGATGTGGAATTATGAGAGTATATCAGGAAACCTGGGAATCAGAAATGGTTTCTTTGAGAAATGGTTTCTTTTAGCACAAGGCAAAACCTAAAGCCTATATAAATGAATGACAGGTTGAATGTAAAGATTAGAAACAAGAAATAAGACAATATGCAAAGGTCTAGAGGTAGCTCAGGATTTTGCATAGTGTGATTTAGGAAAGGGAAAAAATCTGTCTGGAACGTTGAGAGCAAGTAAGAACATGGGAGTAGCTGAGACTGGAGAGGAAGGAGAAGGCTAATATCATTTAGGACTTTGTTGGCTATGTATTTTGGTTTTCACCCTAAATACACATGCATACATTTGTAGACCATAAAAATACTTTTTCCTCTAAAAGTAATGGCAAAATCATAAAAGGTAAGCAGGTTTTTACTTGTAAAAGTTATTGTGGTTAAATATAGAAGATTAAACTAAAAAGTGTGGCAAGACTGCCTGTAGGAAGAACAGTTAGGAAAAACCTTTTGATTAGGTAAGAGATTGTATTAGCATGATGACATCAGAGATTGAAAGCAGAAGGTCGATATGAGTTGTTTTTTGTTTTTTCCCTGTAGAAGTTAAATTCAGGATTTATTGACAAATTCCACATAGGAAAGTGAGGGAGATAGGCAGGTTCAAGGGTTAACCCAGGCTTCTGGATTATGCAACATGGTGCAAAATTGTGTCATTCACTAAAATAATACACACTCTGGAAGAGGCCAGGCTTGGCCTGGGAGGGAGTAGCACCTGAATTTTGATTTGTGAGGTTACACTTAAGGCACCTTTCAAATTGATAGTGCATCATTCCTGGACAGGAAATATAATATGCAAGTCATTAGCATATTAATGTTACTTGCCATGTTAATATAAGGGAAAAAGTAAATAGTTCTGAATTTTTATTGAAAACACATTGGCCTTAAAAGGAAAATGTGAGAATAGGCTAATGTAAGAATAAGGTTTTCCTGGCTGTTCTGTCTTCCTGATAAGGAATGAACATCTTTGGACAATTCTGGATTGTTGCCTTTTTATGACCTGTCTGTAACATGCTCTTAAACTTAAGGCTACTGTAAGGACAATGTATCATAGATTAAGTACCTCTGAAACCAGTTGTTACATAGCTTTCTAATCTTCTTTTTGGTTTTAACTTTGACCTGTTGCATGAGATTATTTTAAAAATACATGGTTTATTTTTAGCTTGATGACAAATTAAAAAAAAATACACTGAGCATTCGAGTATTTGTATTCATATCTTACGGTTTAAAACAAATTGGATGTGGGAATCGGGTAGAGACCTGAGCAGTTAGTAATTTGAGTCATGGAAAACAATGAATTTGTGATTGAACCAAAACAGTCAAGGGTGAAATTAAATAGATTAAAGAAGTCAATTTCCAAGGTACAGGAGTCATCAGCTAACCTGTGTTTTCTGTGGCAGATTATCCATAGACCATAGAGAACAGGATCACCAGGCCCTCAAATTGCTTTTTAGTCTTCACTTTGATCTTCATTTGGATATTTTGCATACATAATAGTCCCTGGCTATTCCACCCATAATTAGTTTTTTCAAAATAATTCTGAATGTACTTGTTATTAAAAATGTTCGTGCATTTCAAAGCTAATTATACTTTCATGAATGCATCATTTCAAAATGAACACTGGCTGCAATGAACGACGTTATTAATAGGTTATTTTTATGCATCTGACTAATCTCTCTTCATTAGTGTTCTAAGTCTTTAAAACATTAATTATATTTGGTTTGATCCAGAGTAGATAAGTATTTTCTGGACATGAAAACATTTTATTGGGGGATTTGGAAACTGCTGGGTCAATAAAGCTTAGTGGAAGTCATCTAGAAGGGTCTGACCGGGAGGAAACATAGCTGAGCCTTTATTCTTGGACTGTTCTTGCTGGTGAGTGCATAATAAGAACAGACTTTTGAACAGCTCTCATGGGGGAATGTTCATAGGAGCCAATAGCTGGGCAGACTGTAGTTCAGAAAAAGTTTAACAAACCTTTCAGGACAAACTCTTGCCAGGTTCTGAGGTTCCTGACATGAACATGACACAGACTTGGTCTAAAGAAGTTGTGAGAAATATATACTATCTTCCAAGAGAGAGCAGTGCGTACTTCAGGAATACAAAGAAGAGATGTTTAGTCAACCAGGGCTGTCCAACCTGCGGCCCACGGGCCACATGCAGCTCAGGGCGGCTGTGAATGCAACCCAAAAGATAATCGTAAATTTACTTAAAACATTGTGAGATGTTTTTGTGACACATAGTCACAATGTATTTAATGTGTGGCCCAAGACAACTCCTCTTCTTCCAGTGTGGACCAGAGATACTAAAAGGTTGGATACCCCTGGGCCATAGGTTAAGAAGAAGGAAGCTTTTTCTAGAAGTGATGATGCCTTGCCAGGCTCTTGAAAGATAAATAGAAGTTAGCCAGGGAAATCAGAAAAGGAAGGCTCAGTAAATGACACTGCAAACATACACTTGGTTTGTTATGGCTAGAGAATAAACTGTGAGAGTGGGAAGGGTCAGGGAGGTAGGCGGGGCTGAGGTGTGAGGAGTTGAACTTGGATTCACTATATAAAGAAAACCTGTCATAGATTTATTAGTAATCAACTGGAAAATGTTTTAAATACTTATATCCAATTCTTTCCTTTTATTTTCCTTCATCCTGCTTGCTCCAAAAAGTTATGGATTATATATCTGTACCTCTACCAATATTCACACACAAATTATGCAATTTCTGTTTACTATCTTCAGGGATGATACTTTTAAATAAGGCAGTACATATATTCATTCCTGAGAAGTTACTTCTCTCTGAAATACAAATTTAAGATGTGTTTGGTAATTTAAGAGTTTCTTCTAGTAAGGACTGTTTAGGATTTCTTTATTCTCCCCACAAATCATCTCTGCCTTCTTGTTACCCTATTTGCACTCCCATATGTATTTTCCCTTTTTTATCTAATCACCTGTGTTGTTAGTGAATTTATTAAAGAAATTGTTCCATCTATACCACATTGTACTAACCCTGTGTTGTTTGTGTTTATGTTCTAACCTTCCCTCCTAGGATCCTTGAAAAAAGGAGCTGTTGATTTTGATTCCCATCTTTAGCACATAGTAGTTGCAGCAGTAACTCATGTACAGTTTGACTTTATGAATAATAGCTGAGTGCATAAAAGAAGAAGAAACTAGGTAAACAAAATATTATAAATACGTGGAAGGAAAGATAGATTCTGATTGGGGTTTGGGTAAGTTATCATGGTAGAAGTGAAATCTATTTTCACCAATAGAAGCAGATATTTGCTAGGCAGAAGTAGAGGCAGAAATAATCTAGGTAACAAAACTTTCTAAAAAACATACTAGGCATATTTCAGCATGAGCAAGGGGTCTGATGTGATAGGAGGTCACAGTGCTTAATTCTAAAGGATGTAGAGACCATAACATCCTTTGAAATGTTATCCCAAACCATTTAGTTCAGAGAAACTTTAAATAATGAAACATAATGTGTTTTTATGCCATAAGTACTATTATTTTACCTTTGATTCAGGTGCCTGAAAATAATATTTATGGAATGAATAGATAGATGAAATATGAGAACAGACATTCTGGGAGATAGGTGAGGAAACCATGGAAAGAGTGACACATAGTGGCTTATAGTGAGCAGCTACACCACATGGGGAGGGGGGTGAAGAAGGGGAAGGAATGTTATGAGCACTGCATATTTTAGATCTGAAAATGTTGCAGCTTGGCTTTAATATTGACAAGGATGAAAAATTGTAGATCCTTGTGGTTTTAAGCTTTGTTTGAGAGAGCACATAGCTTACAATATAGAATAGTGCCTGTCAAAGGCTTTATTATTCATACCCCTGTGCATAATAAATAGAATCTCCATATATACATAAATAATAAACCTTGGAATCATGTCCCAATTAACCTGGATGGCTTCAAGGCAATTTGATTTATACTGCAATCACAGGAGTGCCCCACGTACATTTAACTGCATAACACACCCCTGTCAGGATCACTCAGTACCTCCTAGGAGGTTGCTTTATGTCTCAGGAGTGTACATTTGACATCTTGCAAGCAAAGCCTTTGCATTTTAATTATCATGAATATCATAGCTTTTGATACTATTTATATATTTATTACCATGAGATTCTTGGAGGGTATTGGTAGTGTTTGAAATAATGAATTAGTCTTCAGGCACTCTTCTTAAGGTTTGTTCAACATAGAATAATAGACTGTTCATAACTAATTTGTATTTTCTTATTTTAAGAAACATATAAATGTATGTTATTTCTAAGGGGTATATGTTTTCAAGGTAATATGTTAATATTATAATAGAATTTCAAATTTGTCATAAGGATTTGGCATATTTTTTCCACAAATTATTTGGTGCTATATCTGCTATTATATTATGCTATTTATATCTGTACATCCTCGCTAAATATCTACGTATATTCTTTCTTCCTTTCTTTCTTCCATTTTTCTGATCTGCTTCCATTGATGACTCTGTATTTTGACTCCAGACTGGCAATATGAGGGTAAGACGATAAAAATGAAAATTCCAAACAAGCTCATGAGCATTGCTTCTCTATCTTTGTTTTATTCTCTTTAGAACATTGTTAAATTTTTATTAACTCTCTTTAATTAGACTCTTGATCACAGTTAAAGTCCAATTATGTTTGTTTCTGTTGTGAAGCTTTAATTACAACTTATCCTTGTTAATCATTCCTTTATGTTATTTCTTTGGGTTAAATTACCATCCCATTTTCTCCATCCTGAAGGACTTTTGCTCTCCTGTGGTCTGTGCTGGTGTTTTCTCAGTAATATTTGAGTAGTTTTATGGTGTACAAAGTGACTGTGTTATGATATGGTAAGTAATCTCTGTGGATCATGAAAAAAATTTTTTTAATAAAAGTTGTTAAAAGTAATGATGCATAATTTGATCACAGAATTTTTCATTTTAAGTATCAATGTACATCTCAATGAATTTGATCTCAGAATGAGTGCTTCTGTAGTTGTGACTTCTTACCTTTGGTTGTTTTCTCTCTTTAGATTGCAAACTAGCTAGGGGAGGACCACCAGCTACCATAGTTGCTATTGATGAAGAGAGTCGGAATGGTGAGTGAGTTTTATGTTTTAAAAGTGCCTTATCTAAGAAGGATTGCTTCTCATTTCAATGCTCTATTTGTTATGTGTGTGGAAACTACTAAATAAAAGTTTCCACGCAAATTCACGAACAGCTCCCCTTTGGTTTCTCCTTGTAAGGGTTTAAACACTGCCATTCCCTGGTAATGCTTTACTTGGACTATATTATGAGAAACCCTAGATAGTTGCTTAGTTTTGATTGTGAGGAAGTCATTTGATTCAGTTCAGTCAATGAATGCGTCCCGATACTGGCTGGAATTTTTCTTTGTCAATAGGTAGAGTTGGCTATCATACATGTAATCACTTAGTCATGTAACTGAAATACTATTGCATTTGTCCAAAGAAGTGGACCACAAGGTAAGCCTTACGCTGCTAACTTAAATTGTCTGGAATCTGGTAAAAATTAGGATCTATAGTTTGTTAGACATGGCAATTAAGAAATGGTTAATGGGAAAACAAATTACATGGGAACAGAAAGACTGACAAAAAATGTAGAGCATGTGAAATAGTGTGAATTTTCACACAGGTTGTCTGCTATTATTAATAACTAATACCTAATTCATATTAAGTTGTTTAAAAGGATAATTTTCCTCATCAAAAAATAGATATTAGTTCTTTCTTCATAATACTCTTTTATCATCTCTAAACTTTAATGTACAAATATTTAAAGATTATCTTCTAGTAGGTATCCATGAAATAATAATTTCTCTTGAATGCTGGTTTCTAATTCAAACTATTCTTATTATGGGAATGTGATCTGTGGCTTGTTTTGTGTACTAATTCTATAATGGACCTTCCATTCCTCTTGTTTAATTTGTAATTTCTGTCTATTCTAAATGTTGTGTTTTCCAAATTAATATATTTTAAAAAGAATTGCCAAATATAAAAGAATGTGGTTTTTCATATAAGTCAACCTACCTATATTTTGAAAATTTCTATAATATACATAATGAATTGTTCATTTCATTATGGATGTATTGTTTAGCATTAGAAACATTCCTTTTACTCCTTTGAAGACCTAGAATAAACTTTTTTTTTCACATCCTTTGACATAGGTAAAAAATGTCAGCAGCTTTGCTGGCCTCTGTTTAAACAAATTTAAATATTACACTCAAATTTAGCAATACTTAAAAAGATCACAAAAATTTGAGGGTTTTTAATTTTTTTTAAATGTCATTGTCTATTAAGCATCTAATTGAGCAAATTAGAAATAAACTATATGTGTCTGCAGAAAAGGAAACATATAAAAATACTATACCAGAAAAAAATTTCTGCCTCGTATGTACAGTTTTCACTTATTTATGGTTAAATATTTTTATATGAACAAATCTGTGTGTTCTAAATATTCTACAATGAAAACAATTTGCTTTTTAAACCAGAGATTTTTTTAAAGACAAAAAACCAGACTATATTATGTTTTTATTGTTCACCAATTCCCTTGAACATATAAGCTGAGCTGAGCTAAAATACTGACTTTAAATAATTTTGTTTTAATGTGTGATCCTATACAGAACTTATTCTACCAACCCAGGTATTATAGCCATGGTTATGATGATATTTTATCTCCTGTTATGTTGATTAGATTCCACTTTTCAAAGGACCTCAGGCACTTTATATAGAAAGAAGTTGCTAGTATAATGGCATATTGTGAAAGCTCAGTATTTTAGTTTTAGAAGAATGTGGTATGACATAAGGCAGTAATGTGCTCTTTAATTGGCATATTTTGAAGAAACTGCTACCTACTCAAAATGCTGCCAAAGTTATTTGAGTGTCATCATAAAAATATAAATAACCAATCAAAGGCTACATGGCTTATATTTTTCTTTTACATTCCATTTCTGATATAGGGTGATAAAATTAACCTCTGCCAGATATCATAATGTAGTGTGTAATCATCCCTACCTTAAAAGTCTAAAGGAAACAATATATGAAAATGTTTTTATATAATTTTTAGGTAATCTAAGAAACTTCCTAATAAGACCTTTAATTCTAGTCCTGTTCTTAAACTCTCTTAATGTCCTTTTCCTGCATTATAAATGGTAGTAATAAAACATATGGGTGCCTTAATCTACCAATATAACAAGTATTCATTTTTAAAGGTTCCAGGGCTTCTTAAAAGTATGACATAGCAAGTACTTTATTAAGCTTATCTAGTAAGCATATTGGGCATCACCTTGCCTTTGCCTTACTTTATTGATGTTTACTGCTAAATGGTCGTGTTGATAAATGCATCCTCTACTAAATCATAGCTTTCAAATAACTCAGTTTAAAAAAAAAAACAAACCTAATTTTCTTATAGAAATCATTGAGGTGCATTTATAGAATATCCATCGCTTGTCACATGCCTTTGCATCTCTCAACATCTTTGTACCCTGTTGAGTAGAAATAATCCCTTTTTTTGTACATATGCATGCTAAATGAATTTGCACCTTTATAAATGCTTGAAAGAGTTAAAAAAATTAAGAGGTAGAGATTCATAAACTTCATGATCCTTGTTCCTATTAGATTTTCCCCCTCATTACTCATTTTCCTCAGCAGCATATTGATAACGCATTCACTACATCCCCCTTGGTCTCAGCCAAGAGTTCATTTTCTTTTTTTTTTAAAGTATATTTTATCTATTATGCTATTACAATTGTGCCAATTTTTCCCCCTTTGCCCCCTCTACCCAGTAGCCCTCCACTCCCTCAGGCAATCCCCCCACCATTGCTCATGTCCATGGGTCTTGCGTATAAGTTCTTTGGCAACTCCATTTCCTATACTGAACTTGACATCATCATGACTATTCTGTAACTACATATTTGTACTTCTTAATCACCTCACCTCTTCACCCATGCCCCCACATACCCCTCCCATGTGGCAACCATTGAAATGTTCTCTGTATCCATGATTCTGTCTCTGTTCTTGTTTTCCTAGTTTGTTTTTAAATGCAGTCGTTGACAGGTATGTATTGTCATTTTATTATTCATAGTATTGATCTTCTTAAGCAAGTCCCTTTAACATTTCATATAATAATGGTTTGGTGATGATGAACTCCTTTAGTTTTTTCCTTGTTTGGGAAGCTCTTTATCTGCCATTTGATTCAAAATGATAGTTTTCCTGAATAGAGCAATCTTGGCTATAGATCCCTGATTTTCATGACTTTGAATATTTCTTGCCAGTCCCTTCCAGCCTGCAAAGTTTCTTTTGAGAAATCAGCTGACAGTCTTATGGGAACTCCCCTGTGGTTAACTAACTTCTTTTCTCTTGCTGTTTTTAAGATTCTCTCTTTATCTTTAACCTTTGGCATTTTAATTATGATGTGTCTCAGAGTGGGCCTCTTTGCATCCATCTTGTTTGGGACTCTGTGTTTCCTGAACTTGAATGTTTATTTTCTTTATCAAATTAGGGAAGTTTCTTTCATTGATTTTTTTAAGTAGATTTCCAATTTGTTGCTCTTTCTCTTCTTCTGGTACTCCTATAATGTGAATGTTAGAGCTCTTGAAGTTGTCCCAGAGACTGCTTATACTGTCCTCATTTTTTTTTTTTTGGATTAGTTTTTCTTCTTGTTCTGATTGGTTGTTTTTTTTTGCTTTCTTATGTTCCAAATAATTTATGTGATTCTTGGCTTCATCCGCTCTACTGTTGTTTCCCTGTAAATTGTTCTTTATTTCAATTAGTGTATTCTGGATTTCAATGGATCTGGATCTTCATTTCTGACTGAATCTTTTTTTATGCTCTTGAGGTCTTCACTAAGTTCCTTGAGCATCTTTATAACCAGTGTTTTGAACTCTGCATTTGATAGATTGCTTATCTACATTTCATTTAGCTCTTTTTCTGGAGTTTAGACTTGTTCTTTCATTTGGGCCATGTTTCTTTGTCTCCTGATTTTGGCAGCCTCCATGTGTTTGTTTCAATAAATTAGGTAGAGCTGCTTTGACACCCTGTCTTTGTACTGTGGTCAAATGTGGTTAGTGTCCTGTAGAGCCCAGTGGCATAAACGCCCCTATCACCCAAGCTGGGTACTTGAACTATGCCATTTGTGTGTGCTGAGCATACCCTTCTCTTGTAGTTGAGGCTTGGTTGATGTTGGTAGATCAATGGGAGGGATTTGCCCAGGCCAGTCAACTACAAGCATTGGCTGTGACCTCTTACTATCAACCTCTGCCTTCCATTGAGGGTCAGCTGTGCAGGGGCATGGTGGTGACGCTCTGATGTGGTCTGTAGTTGTCCTTTGTGTGTGCTGGCCCTGGGGTTTCCTGAGTGGTACAGGCCAGGGTCAGCCCCTGTTTGTGTTTTGCCCGGGGCCACCCTGCCTGAGATATAAAGCAGTCTGAGGTGGCTGCTGCTTGTGCTGGGCTTGGAGATTCTCAGGCAAAGCCAAGCTGTGAAACTAGGCTGGTTGTTACCAGTGCCAGGTCTGGGACCCACTGAGGCCAGCTTTGCTTGTCCGAGAGGATTTAGGAAGCTGCGAAGCATGAGCCAAAGACTAGCCATTAATATGGAAAAGCAGTTTGGATGGGCCCATAGGTTAGGGGGTGAGGGGTGAAGTCTCTGGGGATCTCCAAGGTGGGTCAAAGAGTATTAGCCAGCTTGATAAGAGTCTAAGAAACGGCACCTGCTTGCTGGCTCTGTTGGGTGAGGGTTTAGAAAAGAGATACAACCTCTCTTCCCCTTGATGCCAGATACCTCAGTTTCTCGCTGTATACCACTGATGCCTTTTAAGCTGTTCCCAGGCGCTAGAGCTCAGGGGGAATGGGTCTGAGTAGGTATCTCTATGTGTGGGTTCTTTAAGGGGAACTGCTTGGGGCTCCAGAAGTTTCCTCCACTGACTCAATTCCTGCTGGTTTTTGCAGCCAGGAGTTGTGGAGACTTATCTTCCTGGCACTGGAACCCTGTGCTGGTCAGGCTGATGTGGGGCTGGGACTCCTTGCCCCAGGATAATCTCTCCCAAATTTTTATTTACATACAACACATGGATAAGGAACCAGCCCGGTCCATGTTTGCACCCCTCCTACCAGTCTGGGTGGATGTGGTTGCTTTCATTCTGTAATTGTCAGACTTCCATTCAACTCAATTTCTGATGGTTCTGAGTGGTGGTTATTCTATATTTTAGTTGTAATTTTGATGTGGTTGTGTGAAGAGGTGAGCCATGTCTCGAGTTCATTTTCATTACAACTAACAGAGAACGCAACTTTATGTTGTAAGGACACAAATTCTACACATAAAAAGACATATGTTGGTCCTGACAACTACCAGAAAGCTGTTGGGCTCTTATATAGAACATGTTTAGGGCATAATTACATTTAGAAGGGAGAATGTACACAGAGAAAGAGACTTAGAACATATCAGCTCATTTAATAAAATGAGAATTTCCAAAAATTCTTTCTGGAAAAAAAAAATATATATATATATATGTTTATATATATAAATCCTGCACATGGATGCATATAGCAATTTTATTTATAATTGCCCAAAATTAGAAGCAAACAAGATGTCTTTCAGTAAGTGAATGGATAAATAAACTGTAGTACACCCAGACAAATTCAGTGCTAAAAAGAAATGAGCACTCAACCAATGAAAAGACATGGAAGAATCTTAAGTACATAATTATGAAATGAAAAAAGCCAATCTGAAAAGACTACATACTCCTATGTACTGTATAATCCCACTATATCATACTCTGGTAAAAGACAATGATGGGTAAAACAAAAAAGATCAGTAGTTGCTAGGGATGGACAAGAAAAAGATGAGTAGACAGAGCACAGAGGATTTCTAGGGCAGAGAAAATATTCTGTGTTCAAATGATGGCTATGTCATTATACCTGTGCAAAACCCATAGCGTGTATAACACCGAGTGTGAAATCTAAGGTAAACTGTGGACTTTGGGTGATTATGATACGTCAGTGTAGGGTCAACCTACATTGCCAACCCAAATGTACCATTCTAGTGAGTGGTGTTCATAACAGGGGAAGCTACACCTGTCAGGGGTCAAGGGGTATATGAGAAGTCTCAGTATCTTCCTCTCATTTCCATAGTGAATCTAAAACTGCTCTAAAAAAATGAAGTCTTAAAATAATCTTTCTGGGAATATATTTTCTAGTTTCACAGGACTCTGAGTTGCTTGTGGCACTGAGTCCTTAGTGGAAGGAGTGAGGCTAGGAGCAGTTACGCTGGAACTAGTTGAAGCCTGCTGTGCGTGCCTGCCAAATAAGAGTCCTGGCTGCTCACAACTGTGGAATGGCATTCAAACAGGCTTGGGAACAAGTGGTTCAGACTAATTCTCAGAAATTGGATAAATACATAGGCAGTGTTGAGTCAAGGGAACCAGACATTTTTTTTTTAAGTTATGGCTTGAACATAACAGTATGATTATACAAAATTGGACAGGTTCAGAGGCAAAAGGATATTACTATCTCTATGAGCGATTAGAAGGTCCATTCTAAATGTCCTTTATGGATGTAAAGTTAAAAAGGTATTGTGAGCTCACAGCAAATTTGAGAAATGAAAGATGACACTGAATAGCTTCGCAATCTGAAGGCAGCTGCCAATAAAGGATGACACAGATGATTCAATAAAAATGTTTTCCCATCTTTATCAGGGGAATTTGCAGAGCCAAAGTGGGAACTGAGAGGAGTATTACAGACCTTACCTTATGTGCTTCTAGGGAGATAGAGGGGGTTATATAAAGAAATTGCATTCATTTGGTCATTCCTTCCCTGGAGTTTCTCTGATTTAAGCATATGGCTAGGAGAAGGAGGGGAGATATGTAGAGGTGGGATCTTCATTCGAAGCAGTTATTAAGAGACATTTAGAAACTGCTCCTGGCAGCCTTTTCCTTCCATTGTCAGCTTGGCAGAGGAGAAGATTAAACTTTTATGTTGAATTTTTTTATTCTTTATAGTTATCAATCATATATCTCTCCAATTTATAGTAAGGAGTTAGCCAAACTTTGCCCCGTAGACCTCCAAGGAGTCCCAACCAGAATGGCACACTGCTGGTAAAAGAAGCCTTGTACTCATGCAAAGAATGCTTTAAATAACCAACATGTCTGCATGAATATTCCTATTGTCCAAAAAAAGTGTGTAATGTGATACAATTTTTTGACATCCAAGTTTTAACAATCCTCCCCTTTTCGTATATTTATCTTCATTCTTCTTCCTCATTCCCTAAAGAGAACAAGCTTTAAAGTGGCTGCATATTTTTGCAAGAAGAGCAGTCAGAGCAGACATAGATTAGATTATAGAATAGCTCAGAGTAGAAGATGGCTAGAATCCCAGGTGTAAGACTACATCAGATGTTGAGAAGAAAGGGAACTGAGGAACCAAGCAGGCAAGTATCAGGCAACCTGGGTGACAGTATTCCTCTGGGATAAAGTGAAAATTATGAGGGTACGACCAGGAGGTTGAAGGTACTAGGAATATATAGTAGTTGGAAAAATGTTTCAATAATAGTTGCCATAGTAAGAGTCCTTGTATTATGTAAATGCTTGATAGACATGTTATTAAAGGTTGATATTCTTATTTGGGCTGGTCCTTAGGCCATGATTCTTGTTTTTTGTTTTTTTGTTTGTTTGTTTTGTTTTGTTTTTTTGAGGTGTTTAAACCAGAACACCTGTTTGAGACTTCCTGAATTTCATTCTCTCTCTCTTTATCACTCTCTGATTTTATAAGTATTCTGGTTATTTCAAATACGGCACATAATAAAGTGTGCCCTACATAATCTATATATTAAATCAAGTATGAAAGACAGGATACAACCTTAGATATTAAGCTTTTGAAAAAAATGTACAGAACTTCACTCATGAAAATAAAAGGGAGAGGGGAATCTGGTATATATTTCTTATGAGAAGGATAGCTCTAAGTATTTGGTTTTAAGCAATTACTTTCCATAAGCACTTTTGTCTCTACTTTGCATTATTGTGTTATTGCTAAGGTAAATAGTATTTGTCACTTTCTTTGATGGTTTTCATTAACAGATCTCAGAATAACTCTAAGTGCGAAATGTGGATAAATTGAAAGGGAAATTTAAGACAAATGCAATAAAATATGGTTTTATGCAGTATGCTGTACATTTATGGAACACCGCAGCTCTAACAATAATAGAAGTTCTGAAAAGAGTAAGGTAAATTAATAGACTGTAAAAGCTTATAAAATATTAAAACTTATTTTAATATTAGTCTCAGTAATTATCTTAACTAATCCTTTGAACAAGGTTATAAAAGATTATCAGTACTGATATCAAGTAAATGACCTTTTGCTAAACATGGCAATTTTGTTTTTCTAAATAAATAAAAAATATTGTATGTTCCTTTTGTCCTAAATTTTATAACATCCTAACTTGATTCTAATTGCCAAAATATTAAATCTTGTTATAAGACATTGGTGTCCTTCTGGTTAGATTACTTACAGATGTTGTATAGCAGAAAAATCATGATTTAAATTTTGTTTGTCATTCTGTTGTTTACTTTTCCAAGTCATCGTCAAGTCATGTTGGGCTAATTTCAGTGAAAGGTATACACATTGATGAGGAAATCAAATTTTTCAATAAATTATGAAGGAGTTAAATGATATTCTCCAAAATACATCTGCCAATATTAGACTTAAATTGATGTGAAAAAAAATCTTGTCCATTCTTCATATGTTTTAAACTTATTATTGTGACTGTAAGACAACTGTCATAGTAGAAAATATTTTGGCACTGCTCATTACTGCTGAAACTATGTGTGCAAGGATGCACTGCTTCTTTTCATTTGTACCAAAGAATCATTTTCTAAAAGATCAGCAGCTATAATCTTCTGAATGTATAACACTGAATTGATAAGTAAATAGAAAAGTTTCTAAGCATTAACAAAATAAATTTTTGTACTTTAATCTCGTCATCTAGAATTTTATTGACACATAATCATATATTTAATTTATGCTATTCTTTTTCTCATTTGTTTACTAAATAACACCTGATATTTATTGAAATTGCTGGAGCTAATGAAACGATCGTAAAACAAGGAGCAAGAGAAGTTGACGAAGTAAACAGAAGGCAAACAAGCCAGTAAACTAGGGCATTTTATACGACTCTAAAAGTTAGTGACCCCTCATTTACTGTTTAAATTTCAGAATGCCAATGTTATTAACAATAATGAAAATATTCAGTCATGCAAAATAACCCCTGGTTTCTAACAAATTAAAGACATTTTAAGGGAGGCATTCTATTCTACCTGTACTTTTTATTTTTGTGTAAATCCTATAGTGTAACCTTATGTCTAATAGGAATAAATCTGAATTATATAGAATTAAATTATGCCATAAACACACAGACATTTAATCATAAGTGATGATATTATAATAAACAATTTGTGTATAGAGAGAATAGCTGAATCATAAGTTATTAAGGCAAACAACTGAAGCGAGTATTGATTTCATTTACAAGGACTGTTGGAACATGGGTCGTGGGTCTTGGAGGGCAGTAAGAAAGAGGAAGGATCTATTAGCTTCTATTCACTTGTAACCATGTATTAAATAGAAAAGAAAATCCCATAATTTTCATCTGAATGACAGGAAATTCTATATATTAAAGATGAATCATTCTAATTTAAATTTTGATTCATTTTACCAGCCAAACAAGGCATATCTGAGTGTCTCATGTGGCCCACAGGCCACCAGTATTTGACTTTTAATTCAGGCAACAAGTATGACAGAAGAGAATTGGGACAATATAAAAGAAAGATTCTTCCAAATGGGGGATGGAGCATCCCTTAGGAGGCACATTTTTGGGAATGAGGGATCTTAGCTTTGACTTTTTTTTTTCACTTATCCAATGCACTGTTTACTCTTTGATGATATAATTTTTTAGTTTACTTGGGGAGTGAGTCCCTAATGGAAATTATTTAAGAACTTATGGATGGAAGAAGCACCAAAGTTCAATTACTGTCTTAGAATAAAGCTCCTGGGAGTTTCCTCTGCCCAGAACCTTTATCAATCAATGCCTACATCTGCTCATGCTCTCTTCAGCCTTTAGATTCTAGCATCCCCTTGCCCCCAAAGACTTTCTTTCCCAAAATGCCCTTTTAGAAAAAATGGTTCTATCACTATCACTTATACTCCTCATGATCAAATATTGACTCCTAGATTATCAATCTTTGTTGCTGAGGTACTAGGGCTAAGGGTTCCCCACTCCATTAGGATACTGGAAATCTGTAATGGGTCACTCTAACTTTTGAATAGAGTAATCATCAGTGTAAAGGCCTTAGCAATTACTGGATGACAATAACCCCCAAGTCGTTTGAAACTTTCTTGAAGTTAAAATGCCTCCTATGACAGTTCTCAAAACAAATGGTCAAATACCACATATTTCTAACTGAAGTTGTTAATGTAATTCAATTAAATATGCTTATAAGTGAGCTATATGGATTAATAAACGTGAAAGTACTTGGTATCATTTTATCTATAGCTACTTTTTACAACTATGAAGTATGCACTAAGGCTAGCACATATTTATATTCATATCAGGTGGTTCAGTTTAAGCAAATGGTACATACTTATCGCTTAGAACAAATAACAGTGGGTCTCTTCAATAGGGCACTCAATAATAGATTTGAAGGACTGTCACAGCCATACATTCTTTAAAAAAATTTTTTTATTGTTGTTCAAGTAGAGTTTTGTCCATTTTTGCCCCAACCCTCCCCCAACCCTCGACCCTACCCCCCTTGACTTTGTCCAGGCATCCCACATATATGTTCCTTGACCACCCTTCCTCTGTTTCCCCCATCTTCCCCTCCCCTCTCTGCTCTGCTCACTGTCAGTTTGTTCTTCACTTCAATGTCTCTGGCTACATTTAACTTGCTTTTGTGTTCTGTTGATTAGTCTCCATTTATAGGTGAAATCATATGGTATTTGTCTTCTACCGTCTGGTTCATTTCACTTAGCATAATGCTCTCCAGTTCCATCCATGCTGTTGCAAATGGTGGTAGCTCCTTTTTTGTTCTGCTGCATAGTATTCCATTGTGTAAATGTACCACAGCTTTCTGATCCATTCATTTACTGGTGGGCACCTAGGTTGTTGCTTCCAATGCTTGGTTATTTTTAATTGTGCTGCTATGAACACTGTGGTGCATAGGTTCTTTTGAATTGGTGTTTCCAGATTTTCAGGGCATAATACCAGCAGTGGACTTGCTGGGTCAAAAGGCAGTTCAATTTTTAGTTTTCTGAGATAATTCCATGCTGTTTTCCACAGTGGCGGCACCAGTCCACATTCCAACCAACAGTGTACTAGAGTTCTCTTTTCTTTACCACCTCACCAGCACTTGTATGTTGCTTTGGTTAATGATGACCAATCTCATTGTGGTTTTAATTTGCATCTCTCTGATGGCTAGTGATGCTGAGCATTCTTTCATATGTCTCAGGGCACTGCATATGTCCTCCTTGGAGAAGTGTCTGTTCAGGTCCCTTGCCCATTTTTTAATTGGGTTGTTTGTCTTCTTAGAGTGGAGTCATGTGAGTTCTTTATATATTTTGGAGATCAAACCCCTGTCTGAGGTATCATTGGCAAATATATTTTCCCATATGGTTTGTTCCATTTTCATTTTGCTGATGTTTTCTTTAGCAGTGCGAAGCTTTTTAATTTGATGAAGTCCCATTTGTTTATTCTTTCATCTCCCTTGCTCTAGGGGATGTATCAGTGAAAATATTGCTGCATGGAATATCTGATATTTTCACACCTATGATCTCCTCTAGGACTTTTATGGTTTTGTGACTTATATTTAAGCCTTTTATCCACCCTGAGTTTATTTTTTTGTATGGTGTACGGTGGTGGTCGAGTTCCTTTTTTTTCCACGTAGGTGTCCAGATGTCCCAACACCATTTCTTAAAGAGGCTATTTTTATTCCATTTTATGATTTTGCCTCCTTCTCAAATATTAATTGACCTTAGGGACATGGAGACATACTCCATGAAATAAATGGAGACATTTATTTCTCAGTTCTCTATTCTGTTCCATTGCTCTATATGTCTGCTCTTATGCCAGTACCAGACTGTTTTGATTATAGTAGCCTTGTAGTATAGTTTGATATCAGGTATTGTGATCCCTCCAACTTTGTTCTTCTTTCTCAAAATTGCTGCAACTATTTGGGGTCATTTATGGTTCCATATAAATTTTTGAAATGTTTGTTCTGTATCTGTGAAATATGTCATTGGTATTTTAATAAGCATTGTGTGGAATCTATAAATAACTTTGGGTAGTATGGACATTTCTATGATGTTAATTCTTTCAATCCATGAGCACGGTACATTCTTCCATTTATTTCTATCTTACTTAATTTCTTTCTTCAGAGTTGTGTAGTTTTCTGAGTACAGGTGTTTTACCTCCTTGGTAAGGGATATTCCTAGGTACTTTTTGTTGTTGTTGTTGTTGCTATAATGAATGGGATTTTTTTCCTGCTTTCTCATTCTGATATTTTGTTGCTGGTGTACAAAAATACCTTCAATTTCTGAATATTGACTTTGTATCCCACTCTTTTGCCAAATTCACTTATTAGGTCCAGTAGATTTATGGTGGAGTCTATGGGATTTTCTATGTACACAATCATGTCATCTGCAAACAATGACAGTTTTACTTCCCCCTTTCCTATTTGGATGCCTTTCATTTCTTTTTCTTGTCTGATCACCCTGGCTAGGACCTCCAATATTATGTTGAACTGAAGTGGTGAAAGCTGACACCCCTGTCTTGTTCCTGATCTTAGTGGAAAAGATTTTATTTTTGCTCATTGAGTGTGATGTTGGTTATAGGTTTCTCATATATGGCCTTCATTATGTTGAGGTATGCTATTTCTTCTCCCACTTTGTTGAGTGTTTTTATCATAAATGGGTGTTGTACTTTGTCAAATGCTTTTTCTGCATTTATTGATATGATCATATGATTTTTGCCTTTCCTTTTGTTTATCTAATCTATTATGCTTATTGATTTGCAAATATTGTACTATCCTTGCATCCCTGGAATGAATCCCACTTGATCATGGTGGATGATCTTTTTAATGTATTACTGGAGGTGGTTTGCCAATGTTTTGTTGAGGATTTTAGCATCTATGTTCATCAGTGCTTTTGGTCTATAGTTTTCATTCCTTTTGGTATCTTTATCTGGTTTTGGGATTAGGATGACGCTGGTTTCACAAAAAGAGTTTGGGAGTCTTCACTCCTTTTTGATTTTTTGGAATAGTCTGAGAGGATAGGGGTTAGCTCTTCCTTAAATGTTTTATAGAATTCTCCTGGGAAACCATCCAGTCTGGGCTTTTGTGTACCAGGAGTTTTTTGATTACTTCTTTGATTTCACCAGCTGTTATTGGTCTGTTCAGGCTTTCTGCTTCTTATTCATTAAGTTTTGGAAGATTATATTCTTGTAGGAATTTGTCCATTTCACCCAGGTTTTCAAATTTCATGACATATAATTCTCTGTAGTAATTTCTTACAGTCCTTTGTATTTTTGTGGTATCAGTTGTGATCTCTCCTCTTTCATTTCTGACTTTATTTATTTGGGTCCTCTCCCTTTTTTTCTTGACAAGCCTACTTAAAGGCTCGTTGATTTTGTTTATCTTTTCAAAGAACTAGCCCCTGGCTGTATTGATCCTTTGAACTGTTCTCTTAGTTTCTATGTTGTTTAATCCTGCTCTGATCTTGGTTATTTCCTTCCTTTTAATGGCTCTGGACTTTGTTTGTTGTTGTTCCTCCAGTTCTTGTAGATGTTGTGTTAGGTTGTTTATTTGAAATGTTTCTATCTTTTTCAGGTATGTCTGTATCCCTATGAACTTCCCTCAAAGAATTGCCTTTGTTGTGTCCCATACATTTTGGACAATTGTGTGTTCATTTTCATTTGTTTCCATAAAGTTTTTGGCTTCTTGCTTGATCTCATTATTAACCCATTCATTGTTTAATAGCATGCTATTCAGTCTCCATGAGTTTGAGTGTTTTGGGGTTTTTTTCCTTGAGTTTGGTTTCTAGTTTCAGGTCTTTGTAGTCTGAGAAAATGCTTGATATTATTTCAATTTTCTTGAATTTGTTGAGGCTTGTTTTATGTCCTGTCATGTGGTCTATCTTTGAAAATATTCCATGTGCACATGAAAAGAATGTGTATTTTGCTTCTTTGGGATGAAAGGTTCTATATATATCAGTTAAATCCATTTGATCTAAGACATTGTTCAATGCCACAATATCCTTGTTGATATTTTGTTTAGAAGATCTATCCATTGTTAACAGTGGGGTGTTAAACTCCCCTAGTATAAGTGTGTTGCTGCCTATATCTGTTATGAAGTCTCCCAAGATTTTCCTTATATATTTGGGTGCTCCTATTTTTGGTACATATTTATAACATTTATGTTTTCCCATGGATATTATGTAGTGTCCTTCAGTATCTCTTTTTATGGCTTTTGTTTTAAGGCCTGTTTTGTCTGATATAAGTATTGCTAGCCCAACTTTTTTTCCTGTCAATTTGCTTGGAATAATTTTTTCCACCCCTTCACTCTTAATCTGTGTAGGTCTTTTTTTTTCCTGAGGTGGGTCTGCTATAGGCAGTATATTTGAGGGTTAAGGTTTCTTATCCATTCAGCTACCCTGTGTCTTTCAATTGGAGCATTTAATCCATTAACATTTAAGGTTATTATTGATAGGTACTTATTCATTTTTCACTCTTTGTACCTGTGTCCCTCTCTTTCTTTCTTTTTCTTCCTCTTCTTATAGCAGTCTCTTTAGCATCTCCTGCATTGTTGGTTTGGTAGACGTGTATTCTTTCAGCCTTCTTTTGTCTGGGAAACTCCTTATTTTTCCTTCCATTTTAATTGAGAGCCTTGCTGGATAGAGTAGTCTTGGTTGCAGGGCTTTGCTTTTCATTACTCAGAATGTTTCTTGCCATTCCCTTCTGGCTTGTAGTATTTATGTTGAGCTATCAGCTGCTATCCTTATCTTTGCACCCTAATATGTTACTTCTTGTTTCTCCCTTGCTGCTTTTAAGATTCTCTCTTTGTCTTTACAACTTGACATTTTAATAATGATGTGTCTTGCAGTAGGCCTGTTTGGGTTCATTTTGATTGGGACTCTCTGTGCTTCCTGAACTTGAGTGGTATTTTCCCTCTCCAGGTTCAGGAATTTTTCTGTCATTATTTTTTGAAACAGGGTTTCTATCCCTTGCTCCTTTTCATCTCCTTCTGGTTTTCCTATGACTTGAATGTTGTTGTGTTTCATGTTGTTTTGCATTTCCCTTAAGGTATCTTCAAATTTTTTTAGTCCTTTTTCATGTAGCTGCTCTGCCTGGGTATTTCTTTCTACCTTATCTTACAGCTCACTAATTTGGTCCTCTGCTTCATCCAGCCTGTTTGTAACTCCTTCTAGTGTATTTTTTTATTTTATTTCAGAAATTGTATTCTTCATTTCTTCCTGGTTTTTGTTTAAGGTTTCTATTTCCTTTTTTCATGCTGTTGTAGTTCTTATTCAGTTCCTTGTAGCTGTCTGTGAGTTCCTTGAGCATTCTTATCACCATTCTCTTGAATTCTATATCTGATAGTTTGCTTGCCTCCATTTCATTCAGCTATTTTAGTGGGGAGTCTTCTATTCCTTTCAATTGCTGGTTCTTTCTTTGTCTCCCCATTTTGGGGGACTCTTTTTGTTTGGTTCTTTGATTTCAGATGTTCTGCTTTGCCAGCTATCTTTGTAGTGTGAACTTCTGTGGCAGGAGTTCTCTGGGACTCAGTGATGTGGCCTCTTTGATCTTCTTGCCTGGATGCTCTAGGTTTGCCCTTTCTTCCATTTGTGTGGTGTCTCTCCTTGCACTTGGGCTTTTCTTGTTGGTGGATCCTTTGCTGGTGGGTTCTCTCCTCCTGCGGGTTTACTGGTATTCACAACTCCCACCTTATCTTGTATGTGATCGGGGGCAGGGCAAGGGAGAAATGGAATAAAACAGTGGGGGAGTGTTCTATGGGAATTAAAGTACTAACAAGTAGGGACAGATAGGAGATCCTTGGAGAAATACCACGATAAGCAAGATAATTCACCCAAGTA
Source organism: Mormoops blainvillei (assembly GCA_004026545.1). Lineage (NCBI taxonomy): Eukaryota > Metazoa > Chordata > Mammalia > Chiroptera > Mormoopidae > Mormoops > Mormoops blainvillei. The sequence continues at coordinate 64,455 of PVJD01003557.1, forward strand.
GCCACTTTTTATAAAAGGTGAAATAGAGATAAGACTCCTATTTGGGTGTTGGGGGAGAATGTGAGCTGACTCTAGAAAGCAGAATGCCTATGTGAGGACAGATGATGAGATACAGTGAGAGTAAGTGATAGAAGCTTAGAGTAGTGTGGGAGAAAATAAAATTAACCACAACAGTAATAAGCTTAGGAAGATAACGAAATGGACCAAAACCTGGGTAGGGTGCTGTGTGGGATTTAGAACAACAATAATAAGACAAGCAATATTTAATCTGAATGAAAAAAATAAAAATTAAAAGACCAAGAGTAGTGTGTTATTGGAATACGGGTTCAGTGTCAGAAGAGAAAATGTAATAGGAAAGGTAGAACAGGAAAATTAGTAAAACAATGAAATTAAACAAACAAAACAAAGAAAACTAAATGTAAGGAAGAAAAATTAAAAATATATAATTATTAAAAAATTCTAAAAACAAAAAAACAATAAAATAAAAAATAAAATACTAGTTCTGAAGGATATCAAACTGAAATCTTTTCTCATTGTTGATGTTAGCCTTCTGATCTTTGTCTGGACCTGTCTTCGGTCCTTTCACAGCTCCAGGTCTTATTGTCTTACACTTGCAAGAATAAGGGGGAAAAAAAAAGGAAAAAAGAATGAAAGAAAAAAAAAGCCTCCTGCTGACTTTAAACCCACCAAAAGGTTTCTGCTGGTCTTCCTTGGTGCCTCAGTTAGAGGCGATTGGGCTCTGTTTTTTGTTTTTGTTTTTGTTTTCCCTCTCACGTGGATCTGGGAGGATGGGAGCTGTGTTTGGGCTGCCATTTTCCCTGGTTCACAGCCTCTAGCTGAGCCCTTAGAGCACTGCAAGGCCTACTCTGTCCATATGCATCAGGCTGGTGCTTTCAATGCCCCTCGGTGTACAGTCGTTTGATTAGTTCCTGAGGTGCACCCAGTAGAGGCAAATTATACCCCTTCTCCTCACTCTACTGGATTGGGCACTGGGCATGCACAAAGTCCTTTTTGGGCAGTTTAGTTCCCCTATTAAATTAAGCTTCTCTGGGGCTGCTAGCTCTTTGGCCCCAGCTGCCTCACTTTGATTAGTCTTTGGGGTGCCCTTATTTGGAGCAATCCATGCCCTTCCTCCTCTTTCTTCTCTGTCCCTGCCGATGCCATCGCAGCGCACCAGAGATCCTTGCACAGCAGCTGAGAGCCTTTTTTGAGTGTGTTCCCCTTGTTTGCTGGTGACCTTTCCTAACAATCGCTGGGATTTTCACTCAGCCCAACTCTGACCATCCTGGGACTATCTGAGTCATGGTCAGTTGCAACCCTTCTGTTCTCCTATCTCCCGGTGTCACCTGCTCCCCAATTTCTCTAGTATTGTCCGAGCCAGTGACCACTGTCTCAGCTGTGGTACCCAGCCTGCTCTGCGTCTCCCACTGCCCAGCCACCAGGTCTCTACTGGGGCAGGCCTGTGACTTCCTGCTCTGGCAGGGGAGGGAGCTGGTGAGTTATAGTCGCTGAGCCAGCTTGCCTCCAAAGCTCTTGCGGTAGCTACTGTGGTCATCCAGGGCACAGGACCTGGGGAGCTTCCTGGTGGCCTACAGAACTTCCTTACCATCCGTTTTCTATCGTCCTCTGCAATCTTTGGCTTCCAAACTTCAAATAAGCTGGAATTTCATTGGCAGATCACTCAGTTCTTCAGATCAGCTAGGTGGCCTAGTTGGGTGCAGGAGGAAGAGAGTTTAACTTCCACATACTTCGTCGCTGTCTTCTGACCTCACCTACACATTCTTAAATGCTCAGCTTGGTTTACACAGAAACGGGTATTAAACAGAATGTAGAGATATGATAATACGCTAAAGGTGCTTTCTTGTCAACTGCTGGTGACAAGCGGCAAGGTGTTTTTAGTATCAGGCTTCATTTTTGTTTTCTAGAGTCTGCATTTTGCCAGACTATAATTTTTATTTCTCAAGTATTAAGTGCTGGCTGGTTAACACAGAACTCTCTTTAACTCAAGGCATCTAGGAAACAAGACTCTCACCATTATAATTACATTAAACTATATTCTGTTACCTAATCTTATTGTTGCTGATATTTTTCTCCCTCTTTGTTTACTTTAGAAAATTTACAAATGCACAAAACAGTGATTTGAATGGTCAGACTTGTGTGCATTGAGAAGGTGGCTTGTTAAAATGGTTTTCAGTAGGATAGGAATAGCTACCAATCAAGGTCGACTAAGAAAATTATCCTCCCCAGTCTCTGTCTTCTACTTTGCAATAGAAGGTACATGGAAACCGCCCGATTGCAATTCTCTCATTCCTGATTGGAAACCACCTCTAACATGCCCACATAATTTTTTGTTGTTGTTGTTGCCTTAATTTCAATCAGTCACTCAATTATTTAATCAATATTTTATAATTTATTTAGTCATTTCTTTAAGGTATGCTCACTGACACTATACATTGTGTGAGGCCCTATTCTAAGCACCGAGGATGCATCAGAAAGAAAACAGGCAAACCTGCTTCCCACCTGGAGGCAGAGGCAGGACCTCTCCTGAGGAAAAGTAAAGCACAGCAAGGAAACAGGGGGGGATGAACAAGTGGGCAGGCAGTCGTACTGTTTCAGGTAGAGGCATGTTTCTCCGAGATCACACGTGAGCAGAATTCTGTGCAAAATTAAGATGAAGATGTGAATTGTGCATTTAGCTAGAAAATGTACATTACAGACAGAAGAAAAACAATTCAAAGGCTGCAAGGATGAATACTGCTGGTAAATTTAAGATACGGCAATAAGTTGGCTGGAGAAAAGGAATGATAACAAAGGTGGTTGAAGAGCTAGAGAAGATGGATGTTGGCTGAATATATGCAGATTAGTCAGAAATTTTTTTATTGATTTGGTAACGAATCAGTTGATGGTGATTTCATGTAGGAAACTATAATTTACCAAGAATAATTCTCCTTCTGATTCCTCACTCAATGTCCTAGTTTGCATAATTTGAAATTTGAATAGACAACTATGTGTATATGGATGTTTATAATCTCAGATCATTTTATCACTTGAAAAAAATGTGCTCCATTAAAAAAATAAAATCAGAAAATACATTAACTAATGCAATTTGGCTTGGTGGTATCACTGCCTCATTTAACACATAATAGAAGATTACTGCAGCCATTCCAAAGGTCAGTGTGAATGTGATTGTTTTCAGCCATAAATTACTACTGAATGTCTGAGAGTCTGATAGTGTGGTGCCATCAAAATTATAATCAGTGATCTTTTTGTTATATTACATTGTCTTCAGAAGGAAAAATTCAATACTATAGGATTCACATTCCTGAGAAATCCTCTCAGACATATTTGTTTTACTTGATAACATGCTCATCTTTAAAGAAGCATGTTTTATTGAAGGTGTTTATTAATGTGCTTGGATTTATCTTAATACTTAGGATAGGAAGGGTGTGGGCCTTATTAGTGAGGGAGTAGCATCTTATCAATGAGCTGTAGGTTCATTTACTATTCTTAAAAGTTTACTTTAGGAATGTGAGGACTCTTATTGGAAGCAGTCAAACCAAAGATTATAATTGAATTAAAAACTAAGTGAATAATTTAAATGCTAACCTTGATACTTTGCCCCAAGCCTTAGAAACAGTTTTAGATTGCTTTGTAGTGAATAAGCTTCATGGAACACTGTTATCTGCAAAGTTTTTCTTTCTACAGTATGCTTGCATTACTAAGGACCCAGTTTATGCCTCTGCTTAGGTTTTCTTCCTGTGATGAGTAGCAAATAGGAAAGTGAATGGTGATTACTGGAGGAAAAGGGGGGTAAGAGTGGAAATAGAAGAGGGTAAAGTTGAACTGAATGTTGGTTAAAGGAGACTTGACTTCGAGTGGTGAATGCAATTCAATATACAGATGACATATTATAGAATTGTACACCTGAAACCTATACAATTGTATTAACCAGTATCACCCCAATAAATTAAATAATAAAAAGAAAGTGAACGTTTTATTCTTGTTATTTGAACATTCTGGATTTTTATGTCTCTCAGATGATGTTCCACAATGAATAGGTTTTTGTCAGTTGATATCATTTGTTTTTTAGAATCTAGTGAGTCCCAGAAGAGGAATAATTATTTTGGTTTGATTTCGGTCTGTTTCAAAAAGCCTAATTCTCACAAAATATCATTTTTCCCTATACCTTTTCATTCTCCACTGTGTTCTACTGATTGTTTTTGTTTTTTTTCCAGTCAAGATAAAACAACTAAAATAATATCTGACTTTGAGGAGACTGAATACCAGCAATTTGAAATTGAACAAGAGATAATTATTGATGACTCACATAATACTAATTAAGCTACCAACCTTATGTATTTCTCTGATTGGAAATCCCTATTTTGCATATATTTTCTTTATCATTGTAGGCAAATGAAACATTGATAGGAAACTGTGTAGACATGCCTATGATGACATACCTACTTTTTTTTAGAAGGCTTTGGAGATTATCTTTTGGACTTCAGTTTTATAAATGCTTGCTGCTTAAATTAATATTTTTGAGATACTGTGTTGTATTTTAAATATTAATGTGAATTTAGCATTGTCCTCAATGGCATGCCTATCTTTAATTTAACATAATTCTTAAATAATGGAATATTAGTTACAATGAATGCTCTGGGAAGATGTACCTTTTTGTTCTGTGACACAGTTATTCACTGATAGAACAAATATTCTTGGTATATGAAGTCTTTCCAGAAGGTATCCAGCCATGTGTAATGAAAAATAGATACATTTATTGAAGAGGATGCAGGATACAAGACACTGTACATAGGACAATGACACATCAGTCCCCTTCAAAGTAGGCACCTTGGGACAGTTCTCCCAATCTCCATCAGCTGCCCCATCGTATTTTCCTGAATCTCATGGATGATCTAAAATCTCTTCCCTTTCAAAGGTGATTTTAGTTTTCTGAAAAGCCAGAAGTTACAGGACACCAAATCTGGGCTGTAGGAGGGCCAAGTAACCTGGGTTATTTGATGTTTTGCCAAAAAACTGTGCATGTGGCATGATGCATGAGTAGGCGCATTGTTTTGATGAAGCTGCCAGTCACCAGTTGTCCATACCTGTGGCCTTCTGAATCATCTGAAGAGTTTCCATGGAGGAATGTTCAAACTTAACACAAAGTTTGACGCAGATTCATTGTTCTACTCGATCAGTCATTTTGAACATGATGGCCACACAGTACACACGCTCACTCAATGGTGTCTACTGTCCCCACTAACTAGTACAGTGAAGTCATCATTGTTCATGCATGCACATTCCAGTCTACTCTCCTTGGCTGCCACGTTACATCAATGTCACACAAACTGTTTTTGTTATATTAACGATGGCTGGGCTTTTTCTGGAAAGATCTTCATATATAGAGAAATGTCTTCTGTGAGTTTTAGTATGAGTAAGGCATACAATTGTATTAACAGCGGTTGAGAAACAAGAAAAATCCCCTGTAAATAGAGTGAATTCAACTTGCCTGTAAATATAAATCCATTCTCAGAGAATGACAGGATGGTATGCAAATATATATAAAATACTCAATTCAGGATGGAAGGCAATATATTTATAATAGTCTACACAGGCTGGAAAGTAATAACAGTCTCCCTCTATATATTAGTCTCTACATATAATAGCCTCTGTGTGCTATGTACTATATATTCTTGATATAGATTATAGATATATATTATATATTCTAGATCTATATCTATATATTTGACTATATAAAATAATCTCATAGTCTAACAAGCTGGAAGGCATATATATATGCAGACACACATATAAACACACATATTGTGTGTAAATTCATATATACATATATACACATATACCTATATACATGTATGTATGTATGTATTCTATGCAGAAATAATGGTATTTTATTATTCTTGCTTAAGCATAAAATGAAAAAGTGAAAGACTTACCTTAAAAGCACTTTGGATCTCACCAAACAATGTGAGATAATTAAAGATCTTTGCAAGTGAAGTGTAAAGCAGAAAAATGCTTCCAGTAATACAACGAGATGTTCTTATAAGGAACAAACAAGTTGATCTATTTCTTTATATATGCATGAGGAAAAGTAGTAGTTTATTACCTGTGTAATTATAAAAGCGATCCTAAAAGCATGCACTAGAATTATGTCCTTGATAAGAAAAAGCCTATAGATGTTTGGGAAGAACCATAATTTTGCTTTCTTTCCTTTTTATCAGTTAATAAAAAACATGTTTTGGATTACTGAATTTATGTCTATATATTTATTTGTTTCCAAATGCTATGTGCCAACACCTACACATAATCATTAGAATAAAAACAGGAACTTTTATGTACTTACATAATTCATTTAAAATTTTTTTCCCTCTGGAAAGTATTGCTACAGCATACTGATGAGTTAATAATTGGCTGTATTTTTTATATTCACTTTACTTGCATGCAAAAATTGTTTTTCATAGTCCATCTTTCTTAAGCGATTCAGTATCAATTCACATTTTTTTCAACTGAAAAATATCTTATGAGTGTTTCTACTCCATTATTCAACTAAGCTCAGAGGTATTAACCTTTAATTTTTAAACTTTAGAGCAGAGCAATGACCACTTATTACAAGATTCCAGCTCTGTTTTAGAAATTACTAGGTATAAAGTTAAGCATTCTTTACATTTTGGTATATATTGTTCCAGTTTAAAAAAATTCCAAAAATCAATACTCTCTCACATAAAGTTTCATGTAACATGGAAATTATTTGATTTTTATCAATATGTCAAATAGCTCATCTAAAAATTTTGAACAAGAAGTATGCAGCATAATAATGTTTTCTTTGTAACTTAGTCTTTAATATTCATATTGTATAAAGTGCAATTCCTCTAATTATCAACCAACCTACTAAATTATTTTTAAGCTTGTCTGCATATTTTCTATATGTTTTACTTGGATGAAGAAAAAAAATAATGTATTATATCCTCAATATTCTCTCAAGCCTCCAGTGGCTCAAATGTAATTCTCCAATGCACAGGTTTAATAAATACTGAATTTTAAAACATCTTGAATATTTAAAAGAGCTGATTTGAGTCATGAGCTGTGCATTTGAAACAGTAAACAGAACGATGGACAGTGTAAGGTGGAAAATGCCCAATGACATAAGCTATACGTTGGTACTTAGTGTCAGTAAAATTCTTTCTAATGGTAGTCCAAATATGCTTTTTAACTAATTTTTATTGTCACTAACCAATGATCATGCTAAATAATATCATTACTATGGAAGAAAGGGTTTTCAAATCAATGAGAATTTTATTTTTGTTACACTTTAGTAGGTCAAATTTCCCAATTTACTTTTGTACCTCCTTAAAAATAATGTAAACACATAAAGTGCCATTCCTCATTTTAATATGCATAAAACTCTATTAGATTATTTGAATTATATTTGTATGACCAAACGACAGAGCTTGGAGGGGAAATGTATTGGCATATGATGAAAATATGTCTAGATCGTATATAAATATTTGCATATTTTACATGGCCAAATAGGTTTTACAAAAAGGGCTAAGGAAAACCTCTTTTTCCTTCCTTTCACTTTATTCTGAATATAAACATAGATAGAGATATAAAAAGAGATAGAGACCAATATATAATAGCGAGATAACAATAGAGTATATGAAGAACTGAAGGGAACTTTAAAATAGTATATATGTGTTATTCCCTTGATAGAGGACATTTGACCTTGGAGAAGGGAGAGAGATAAGTGCCTGTCAGTAAATGAGTAGATAAAAAAACTGGTACATTTTGCCCTGGCTGGTGTGGCTTAGCAGACTGAGTGTCAGCCTGCAAACCAAAGGGTCGCGGGTTCCATTCCCAGTCTAGGGCACACATCTGGGTTGCAGGCCAGATCCCCAGTAGGGGGCGCGCGAGAGGCAACCACACATTGAGTGTCTCTCCTCTTCCTCCCTTCCTTCCTCTCTCTAAAAAAAATAAATTAATAAAATCTTAAAAGACAAAACAAAACAAAAACTGTGGTACATTTATACAGTGGAATGCTACTTAGCAGAAGGAAAGAAGGAGCTCCTACCCTTCCCGACAGTGTGAATGGAACCGCAGAGCATTATGCTAAGGGAAACAAGTCAGGCAGTGAAAGACAAATACCATAGGGTCTCACCTATAAGTGGAACCTAATCAACAAAACGAACAAATGAGCAAAATAGAACCAGAGACTTGGAAACAGAGAACAAGCTGACAGTGACCGGAGGGGAGAGGGTAGGGGGATAACAGGGTAAAGAAGGGGAAGGGACAAGTCAAGGAACCTGAAATGAGGACTCATGGACATGGACAATGGGGCGGGGTCATTGACTGTGGGGGTGGTAAGGAATGGGGCAGGGGAGAGCAATGGGGAAAAAGGTGGGACAACTGTAATTGAACAACAATAAAAAAGTATTTTTTAAAAAAGGAGGATTTTCTTAAAGCAGCTCATTTTAGAATGTAGCTCAACTTCTCAATTTGAAGGTACTGTGGTATCATTTATAACTCCACGGTTTTGGAACAATGGTTTAAAGAAGTGGTAGAATTTAAGAAACACAACAGGGAGTAAAAGTAGATTTTTTATTTTAAAGGTATCTTCACACCTCTGATCCCAGAACTCACCAAGCAGCTTTCTCTTTCCCTCTCTCTCTCTTTCTAATTCCCAAGTTAACTCCCCTATCTGAAATGAAGTGTCCACAGTGTTAGTTAATACTTTATTTTATATTATAGATTAGTTTATTATAAGGGATTTTTCTCCAGCTTGATTTATTTATTGATGGTGAGTTCTAGGCTTATGCTCTTCTTGATCAAAAGTTATGTAGTATGGAGAGATAATGGCAACTCTACCTTTTCAGACATCCAGGCCTCTCTCCTCCCTACAAATTAACACTTGGATTAGGAGAACCTATGTAGAAATTAATATATATGTGACAGAGATCAAATTAAAGTTATAGAACCCAGACTTACACTTTAGTCTCAGACCTAGAATAAGAAATGCTGGGGCCCTGGTCTGGTGGCTCAGTTGGTTAGAGTGTCATCCAGATACACCAAGGTTGCAGGTTCTATCCCTGGTCAGGGCACATACAAGAAGTAAGCAATGAATGCATGAACAAGTGAAACAACAAATCTCTCTTTCTCTCTTTCTCTCTCTCTCTCTGTCTCTCTCTCCCTCCATCCCTCCCCCTCTCCCACTTCATCCCTCTCCCTTCATCTCTCTCCCTCTAAAATCAATGAATAAAAAAAAAGAAAAGGAATACTGATATTAACGAATCATCTATCATTCATTTAACATGTTCCAAACACTGTGACTATAAAAGGTCATCAAGACACCATGTCAACCCTTCAAGAGCACTTTAGTTGTGAAGATAACAATAAAGAACAATATAAAGACATTAAGATCAGTAAGTATAAGGCACAAAATTAATACAGAGGAGAAACTGTTTAACCATCTAGTGGAGAGAAGGAGGAGTAAAGGAAAGCCTTCTGAGGAGGGTGATACCTGAGCAGGATTGTGAAGAATGTATAGCATCTTTCCAAGATGAAAGGACTAAGAAGGAAGGCAGGGTATTCTAGGTAAATAGTCATGAAATAGGATGGTTTTTAGAGAACCCGATCGTTCTGCATGGTTTTATGATATTTTAGCTCACATCCCTGAGGCATGTATTAAAATTAAATTGCCAGGTTCCATTCCAGAAATATGAAATTCATATATTTGGATTTGAGACTCACAGATGGACATTTTTATAATCTTCCCAAGTGGTACCGTGTATTTTAATGTTAGAGGACAACTAAGAAATCATGAGTGGCCAAAAATAAATGTGATGAGAGCTCAGAACTGGGTGCTCATCCCCAGAAGAGAAGCCTGGTAGTGGGATTTCAGTAGTGGAGTGCCATGGGCAGTTTGCACTTAGGAAGATAATTCCAGAGACTGTGGATCAGCCTCTGTAGTTAAGTCAAAGGAACTGGCTTATAGGATGCTGTTTTGATCCAGGAGGTAAATGAAAGAGGAGTTGGACTGCATTCGTTGCAGTAAAAATGAAGAGGGGGGCCAGAACTTTAAGTGTTAAAATACATGATCGAAGGACCTGGCCAGGTACTCAGTTGGTTAGAGTGTCATCTAAATATGCCAAGGTTGCAGGTTTGATCTCCAGTCTGGGCACATACAAGAAGCAACTAACAAATGCATTAATAAGTGGAATAATAAATCAATGATTCTCTCTCTTCCTTTGTCTCTCTCTCTAAACATCAGTAAAAGAATAAAATATATGATCAAAGAATGATTTACCTCTTGTTGCCTCACATTCCACATGGTTCATCCTCATTTCTCTCTACCTATAAATATAAGGGACTGACTTTCAATGTCAAATATCACACGTATTCTAACTTTGCCGGGCCGATGATTTGAAAGAGTGCTATATACCACTAGGGACCCTTTTGTTTTACTTAGAAGAAAAGTTTCAGAGATCTCTTGATTTATTTTTACCTCAGTACAGCTCTGTGTGTCAAACATATTGCAAGCACTAGCTTTCTAGGTTTGTTTTTTTTTTAATTGTCTCTAGTCTTTTTCTTTTCTTATCTATTTCTGGCTGAAATATCTCATTTAAGTTCCTTTGGCTACCACAGGCCTAGCGCAGCGCCTACCCTAGTTTCTCTTACCTCACGGGCAGCAACTGTCTTCCTGAATTGCTGTAGTATTAACTATATTTTCTTTCCATTGTCTTCTGCCTCTCATTATCTTGCATATGATTTACTTTTGATCTGCTATACAGATTTAGGTTGAGAACCATCAATGTTTCCTAAGAGTGTCATTGATATTTTTTGCATAACTGTTGCCAAATTAAATTTAACCACCAGCATCTACACAAACAAATAAGATTTTATAGGAAGCTTAGAAACAGTCATATATATATCATGCAAGAGACAAAAGCAAAAACCCATGAAAAAGAGAGAATCATCAACAACAAATGCTTATTGTGTACTTATTGTGAGCTAAGTATTGTTATGTAAACTAAAAACAGTAAAATGCATGATTTGAAGAGATTTATAATCTCACAGAAGAGGCTGAGTGTGTATATATTAAAAATATAAATAACACTTAAGAAACAGTGGAAAGAACAGAAAAGAAAATTGGATTCAAGCCCAATTCAACAGCTTATTATAACTTTGAAGAAAACATTTAGCCTCACTTTCATTATTTATGAAATTGAGGAAATAATACTTATTTTTATGGGTTGCTCTGAGCTAAATAGAAAATGAAAAAATGCATTTATTCAATGACTTCATGTTAAATGAGAGACTCTGTCTCATACATGGTATTAGGGAATAGAGACACAATGTGGAACAAGAAAACCCGCTTCCCACTTTCTCAGGGCTTATATTTCAGTGGGCAAGATGAGAAAAAAAGACACATAGATGTAAATATAGTAAAAGACAAAGTCCTGAGACAACGAATGTTAAAGCCCTAAGTAAAAGCTTGGCCTGTTTAAGGGACAGAAAGACAGCCAGTGTGGCTGGAATACCGTGTTCCAGGTGAAAAATATAACAACAGCAAAAAGCTGGAAAGGTAAGCAGGAGGCATTTAATAACAGCTCGTCTTGCTTCAATTTTCTTTTTATCAGACTATGCATTAAGCACCTTTTTAATATAAATATTCTTAATACAATAACCCTATAATATGAGGACTACTATTATCCTTCATTTTACAGGTGAGTAAATGGTATCTTGTGCTAGGCTACCTATCTGGTGGACCCAAGATTTGCATTTTAGCATCTGTTTCCAAACTTGATGTCGGTTGCCAGAGGGAAGAGTAGTTCAATTAAAGATGAAAGTGAAGCAGGAAGTGAAAGAGGAACAGGAAGCAGAAAAGGAAAAGGAGGAGAAGCATGAGAAGGAGGAGGGGAAAGAAAACAGCTAAAAGATTACATTAAGAAAACAAATCTAGCATATATCATATATTCCAATTAGCACAAAATTATATATGGACATGCATGTATGCAGAAACTGGAAACTATAAACATTTACTTAACTTGGGATGAACATAACATATTTTTAAAGAGGCTTTCATAGACTAATGCATATAGAATCATGACAGCTCTGGGGGTGGGGATCGGGTGGTAGAAGGATCAATCCAAAAAGCAAAAGGTCTCATAGACATGAGCAATAGTGTAGTGATTGCTGGTGTGGGGGGAGAGGTGGGTGGAGGTGAAAGAAGGTATAAGGGGGAAAATGGTAATAGAAAAATAATACAATTAGAATAAAATAATTAATCAATTGAAACTAAAAATAAATAAGCAACCAAAATAAATTATATATAGTTTTTTGTTTTTATATATTGAACATATATGATCATGGGAAAATATACACATAAAATGTAATAATATTAGATATCTGTAGAGAAGGAGTTGACAACATCATAGTAAGAAAGAAATTGAAAACAGAAAAATAAAAGAGTAGAAGGGAGAATGGAAAACACGAGTGACCTTCTCATCTGTCATTTGGGTAAGTTTTCAAAATATATGGTGCATGAAAAAATAGAAAGAAGCACAAGGGTTATGGCATTAGATTGGATTGGACCATGATACTCTTTTCAAAGCTGTGAAATAAACATTGTGCAAAGTAATTATCATTTCAAATATAATAATGTGACATTTACCTTATTAGTTGTGAATTATTAACAAAATACTATTGATTTACAAATTGCTTCCTGCAGGCAAAATAGACATTTTTAATCTGTTTGAACATCATTTCTTTTGTAATTTCTCACTATTCTCAAGTTTTTATTTTTTTCCATCCTCAAACCCTTAAATAGCCACTGTGCCATTCTTCCATTATAACCTTCCTTGCTTTGGTTTCACCCTGTGCCATACGGAAGCTTTTCTGGAGGGGTCATCTTATCCTACAGTCCTCCTTTCTCCTAAGCAACAGGAAATGACTTTTGGGTTGATTACTCTAAGTATTTTTTGCTAATGTGTTTATCCCTAATGCATATACAGTTCTATTTAAGCAAAATAATACTTTATTACAATTTTTACTTCTGAGATAAAACATTTTCGATTTGCTAAAAAAAATAAAGCAAAAAGTGCGAGTGGGAGTAGAGGGGGTGAAATGATGGTAAAATGAGAGTGGACATGAGTTAATCATCTTAAAACTGGGTAATGGATAAAGGAAGCACATTCCAGGATTTACTGCTTTTGCATATGTTTGAAATTTTTCCTTAAAGAAAGTTTAAAAGAGAAAGCAAGAGACAGAACTATTGGGAGATTGAGATAAACCCTTACAAATTTTAAATATCCATCATCATGGTGCTCAGGGCTGAGCTTAATAGAAATTTGGAGAAAAGCTGAAAAGATTTATGAGAATTATTAGAGTATCCCTGGATGTTTTGAAAAAATGTATGAACAGAAAACCTCCAGAAACAGTGATGCTTCAAACCAAGGCTTCTCTTTTAACAGGTGAATAGTCTAGAGATGGGCAGCTGAGGACCTGTGCAGCCACCCCAGGATGTTACAAATGCCCCGGTCTCCTTCTTTATTTCTATTCTTCTCTCCTTAACGTGTGGCTTTTGTCTTCATGGCCACAGATAGTTTCTATATCTCAAAGTACAACTACATTTCAGGGTTTAAAAGGAAGAAGAAAGCAACAGAAAGGAAAGAGTAGTGCTACCTAAGGAAAACAAAACTCTCTGTAGCTGACTTTCTCTGCAGCTTCATTGACCAGAACTGTGGTATGAGGAACTAAGTTTTAAAGCCATCTAGGACATCTAATTTACACTGAAAACTTTGTCACTCCTCAGTGAAATCAAAGTAATACTAGTGAGGAGTGAAAGGATAATGTACGTCGGTTAGTCAGGAAACTGTACCTGCCTCCGTCTACCTCTGTGGCTATACAACATCCTTAGGCAAACTCTTTCCAAACATATAGCAGTAGAGCATAATCTTCCCCACTCACCTCCATGGAGAGACACAGATTACTTATTAAGAGGAGAGCACATTCAAAGGAATGTGTGGAAGAAAAATCTGATTTGTAAAAGACCAAGAAGCAAGTTACTCAAGAATCCAGTTGAGAGACAGATAATGGGAGACTGAGTAAAAAAGAGTGGAATGTTATATAAAAGTTTTGAACATATACTTCACCAGATAACCATATTACTTATTATAGTAATTTCCTATAAGCCTTTGTATTTCTTTGATATCAGTTGTTACTTCTCCTCTTTCATTTCTGATTTTATTTATTTGGATCTTTTTTTTCTTGATGAGTCTGTAATGGTTTGTCCATTTTGTTTATCTTTTCAAAGAGCCAGCTCCTGGATTCATAGATCCTCTGAATTGTCTTTTTATTCTCTATGTCATTTAATTCTGCTCTAATCTTGATTATTTCCTTCACTCTGTTTGCTCTGAGCTTTATTTGTTTTTGTTCCTCTACTTTTTTTTAGATAAGGTGTTAAGTGTTTATTGGAGGTTTTTCTATCTTCTTTCAGTAGGCCTGTATTGCTATGAACTTCCCTCTCAGGACTGCCTTTGCTATGTCCCATACATTTTGGTTTATTGTGTGTTCATTTTCATTTATTTCCAGATACTTTGTGATTTCTTTCTGGATATCATTGTTAACCCATTCATGATTTAATGACATGTTATTCAGCCTCCAGTATTTGAATGTTTTTGAGTTTTTTTCTTGACATTTGTTTCTAGTTTTGAGCCATTGTGATCTGAAAAGATGCTTTATGTGATTTCAATTTTCATGAATATAAGGATTGTTTTTCATCCTACCATGTGATCTATCTTTGAGAATGATCTATGTGTGTTTGAGAAGAATTTAAACTGTTGTTATTTGCAGACAACATGATATGTTACATAGAAAACCCTATAGGCTCCACTATGACTCAAACTAATAAGTGAATTTGGCAAAGTAGTGAGATACAAAGTCAATATTCAGAAACTGATGGCATTTTTTGTACACCAACAATGAACTATCAGAAAGAAAAACTAAGGTAAAAACCTCACTTACTATAGCAACAAAGAAAAATAAAATACCTAGGAATAAATTTTACCAAAGAGGTAAAAGACCTGTACTCATAAAACTATAGAACATTGAAGAAAGAAATTGAGGAAGATACCAATAAATGGAAGCATATATCGTGTTCATGGATTAGAATAATTAACATCATTGAAACATCCATACTACCCAAAGCAATCTATAGATTCAGTGCAATTCCTATTAAACACCAATGGCATATTTCACAGATCTAGACCAATGCTTCAAAAATTTATATAGAACAAAAACAAAAAAAACAAAAAAAAAAAAACAACCCCAGATAGCTACAGCAATCTTGAGAAAGAAGGATCACTGGTACTGGCATAAGAACAGACTCATAGATCAATGGAAGAGAATAGACAGCCCAGAAGTAAACCCATGTCTCTATGGTCAATTAATAATTGACAAAGGGGGCAGAAGCATAAAATGGAGAAAATAACCTCTTTAATAAATCATGTTAGGAGAACTGGACTGGTACATGAAAAAAGAAAAATGAAACTGGACCAACAATTTACACTATACAGCAGAATAAATTCAAAGTGGATAAAAGACATAAAAATAAGTTGTGATATCATAAATATCCTAATGG
This sequence comes from Mormoops blainvillei, assembly GCA_004026545.1. Taxonomy (NCBI): domain Eukaryota; kingdom Metazoa; phylum Chordata; class Mammalia; order Chiroptera; family Mormoopidae; genus Mormoops; species Mormoops blainvillei. The sequence continues at coordinate 80,107 of PVJD01003557.1, forward strand.
AAAACATAGGCAGTAAAATTTCAGATATCCCATGTAGCAATATTTTTGCCAATATATTTCCTATGGCAAGGGAAATAAAGAAAATAATAAACAAATGGAACTATATCAATTAAAAAGCCTCATCATAGCTAAATAAACCATCAGGAAAATGAAAAGGGAACTGATGTATGGGAGAACATATCTGCCAATGATACATGGGAGAAGGGTTTAATCCCCAAAATATATAAAGGATGCATACAACAACACTAGGAAGGCAAACCATCCAATTAAAAATGGGCAAAGGACCTGAATAGACACTTCTCCAAGGAGGAGACAGAGATGACCCGTAGACATATGAAAATCTGGTCAAGAACACTAGCCATCAGAGAGAGACAAATTAAAACTGTAATGCAATACCACTTCACCCTTACCAAAATGGCAGTCATTAATAAATCAACAAACAGATGCTGTTGAGGATGTGGAGAAAAGGGAACATTTGTCACTGCTGGTGGGCATGCAGACTGGTGCAGCCACTGTGGCATACCGTATAGAGTTACCCTAAAAAATTAAAAGTGGAACTACTTGTTGACCCAGATTCCACTGCTGGAAATACACCCTAAGGATCCTGAAATGCCAGTTCAAAAGAACTTATGCACCTCTGTGTTCATAACAGTGTTATTTAAAATAGCCAAGAGTTAGAAACAGCCTAAGTGCCCATTAGTAGATCAATGGATTAAAAAACTGTGGTACATTTACACAATGGAGTACTATGCAGCAGAAAGAAAGAAGAAGGAATCTCCACCCTTTGCAACAGCATGGATGGAACTGGAGACTATTATGCTAAGTGAAATAAGCTAGTTGGTGAAAGACAAATACCATATGATATCACTTATAACAGGAATCTAATGAACAAAATAAAGTAACAAGTGAAACAGGGCCAGAAACATAGAAACAGGGAACAGATTGACAGCTGCCAGAGGAAAGCAGAAAAGGTGGAAAGAAGGTGAAGGGATTAGTCAAAGAACATGTATGACAAATGGTCATAGACAATGGTCTGGGGATGGTGTGGGAGTGGGGGTGGGATGAACAGAGGAGGACAAAGGGAAGAAAATTGGGACAACTGTAATAGAATAACTAAAAATAAAAAAAATCAATAAAATTATCAATTAAATGAAAGCACAATAAAAAATAAATAAATCCGGACTTGAAATTCTGGAAAGTTTAGAACCTCAAAGACAAAATATTGTCAGTACTACCAGAGAAAGCAGAGGGCAGGGAAGAGGAGAGAGTGGCTGGTGGAGGGAAAAGCTTTAAACCACGACCTCTTTGCTGTAATTCAGAGGTTGTGGATAACACAGTCAACAGGCTTCAGGAACCAGGGCTTCAGGAGTTGAAGCATGGATTCAATAAAAAACATTCCTCTTTTTACCTCTCATCCTTCCTTTCTCTCCTTTTCCTTCACTGTGACCTCATTCTCTCTGTCAAATAAAAAAACAAACCTGTAGTTAGTAAGGGGAGACTTTATTCTAAACATTTTTTGCAAGAAGAAAGGAAGTATTGCAACAAGGAGAATCCTCTGACCATACATTTACAATCCTCAACAGGGTTAGATTAAAAAGATTTTTACCAAAACAATATTAAAAGTGGGCTGAAAACATGGCATGCTTGGATAGTAGATCAGAAAAAATGTATTACCTTGAGGCCTGCTACTTTCAGGAGGGGGTGTGTGTAAAAATAGGATGAAGATGGGTCCACAGTCAGGGGGAACAAGCCAATCAATAAAGGCTTTATTAGCAAGCATTTACTACAGTTGATCAGTGAGGGTAGAACATTTTAGCTAACCACGTACAAGACAGAGAACACCGAGGGGCCGTATCTGGCCTTGGTATAGGTAAACAATGGTGTGTGCTTGATTTGTATCTAAGTCATGGGGAAGGGTGGTTCTGTGCGGTAAGTAAACCATTCCCTGGAACACAAAAGGGTGAAAACAGTTCTGAACATTCTCTGTTTTCCAGGATTATGGGCCTCAGGCGATATTCAACAATGTCACCTATTCCAGACAAGTTTTCTCTTTGCAGTTACTTTCCTAAGACACACACTTTTAAAGTTAGCTTCAAAGAGGAAAAAACAAAAATCTCCTGATTCTATTCCAATTTAGAAAATTCTACGCAGGAATTCAAGATGTTCTGTGTCAATGCCTGTGCTTAGTGAAAATAAGGTACTTTAACCTGTAAATCTGGTTTTGCATGGTTGGGTAGGAGTTGGAAGTGCCACAATTCATCCCTTCTAAGATTTTTTTCCTTAGAGAAAAGAAAACACAGTCATCAGAGCTAGTCAGTTAATAAATAATGCTGTGCAGCCAAAGGCAATGACTACTGCAGTCCACCATGCCTTGTACATTTACGACCATTTTGAAAACTTTACTTTGACTCATGGACAGCTGGGAAATGATTTACTGGGACCTGAAGATTCATAGTATCTGCCTCAACATCTAAGTGTCTTTGATACTCCAGTGCCTCAGCGCATCTCTCCACTGGGAGTGGTAGAAGCCTGTGTATATCCCACTTCGCTGTGCATGGAGATGAACGTCTGTTCGTGTTGACACATCCTGCTTCTTCCATTATTCAAGGGGCTCTGTGTGATATTGACATTTGAAGCTACCCCTTGAAATAAGGTCCAACTTCAAGTCTCACATTGTGCTTAAGATATAAAGATTTGCTGTTATTGTAGCTCTCCTGCTCCTAATGGGAAAACAGAAAAGCTGTTATTAAAGAACTGTAATACTAGATGTTAGAAAATAGTAAATGACATATTACTAAATTTGAAATCATGGAATGTGTAATCTAAGCTTGGATTATATTATGCACTTTGATAACTAACCTTTTTCAAACATGAAAATTAGATTCTCAGTTGGTTACATGTGATTTCTCAGTAAGATTTTTCATTGTTCTATTTGCAGAGAAATTAGTAATGAAAAAACAGGGACACTTTAAAAAAATCAAAAGCAAAGAATCAGAATTCTGGCTTTCCAGAAAACAAAAAATTATGCCATGGTCACTTTGATTTTTACAGATGAACTTAATCACATTCACTGACCTGAATTTTGGGGTTTAATTATTTTTTTCAAATGAGCATTTAGGGACTCAGAGTCTTTAAGAAATGGCCTTAAATTTTCTTTTAAGTATATGATATCCACATATTTCTTTTAGCAAAATGTGTTCTAAAATAGTATAACACAATCACTAACTGAACAGTACTTGTTGAATCTTCTCTGCATTGCTTGAGACTGAAAAATAAAAATGAAAATGTTATGGTTGTTTCCAACTACACTGTTTTTCATAGTTTTCCCTAGCAATAGTAAAGGAAGGTGATCACTTTCTCTTCTTAACTTCTTAAAATGTATTACTTTGTAAGCATTTACTCTATAAACATGAAACATGGGGTGATTACTAGGTAGTAGTTTATTTTATTTATTTTAATTGAATTTATTGGGATGACATAAATTAATAAAATTTTATAGGTTTCAGGTGTACAATTCTATAACACATCATCTGTATAATATACTGTGTGTTTACCACCCCAAGCCAAGTCTCGTTCCATCACCATTCATCCCTCCTTTATCTTCTTCTAGTCTCCCTTCCCCCTGGCAATCACCATACTATTGTTTGGATCCATGAGTCTTTCTTTCTTTCCTTTTTTTTTCTTTGCTTAATCCCTTCACCCTTCTCACCCAGCCCTAAACTCTCCCCTCTGATGGCTGTCAGTCTGTTGTCTATATCCATGAATCTGTCTTTGTTAGTTTATTTTGTTCACTAGATTCCACATACATGTGAAACCATATGGTACTTCTCTTTCCCTCACTGGCTTATTTCACTTAGCATAGTACTCTCCAGACCCATCTGTGCTATGACAAAAGGTAAGATTACCTTCTTTTTTTATGGCCAAGTAGTACTCCAGAGTGTAAATACACTACAGCTTTTTTAAATCCACTCATCTATTGATCTACACTTCGATTGCTTCCAAATTTTGGCTATTGTAAATAATGCTACAATGAACGTAGGGGTACACAAACTCTTTCAAGTTAGTGTTTAAGGGTTTCTTCAGATAAATATCCAGAAGTGGAATCACTGGGTCATAAGGCAATTCCATGTCTAACTCTTTGGGGTAACTCCATACTGCTTTCCACAGTGACTGCACCAGTTTGCATTCCCACCAACAATGACCGAGGGCTCCCTTTTCTCCACATCCTCACCAAAACTTGTTGCTTGTTTATTTATGATTCATTGTGACAAGTGAGAAGTGATATCTCATTGTGGTTTTAATTTGCATGTCTCTGATGATTAGTGACATTGAGCATCCTTTCATGCTGGCCATCTGTATGTTACACTTCTTCAAAATAGGTAATAGTTTAGATTTTTAAAACTATGTGGACTATTGAAGAAAGAACTCAGAACTTGAAAACACTAAGTTTAAGTCATTAATTTACCAGTTGCTAACTATGAACTTATATATTTTTCCTTTTTTTGCCACCATGTCGGGATAATAATTGTCTAGTGGATTTTGTTAAGAATTTTAAAGTATTCAATTAAAATATACAAAAATATCCTGGCAGAGAAGATTAATAGTTATGTAGTAACTGTTAAAATTCAAAGTTCTATTTTGAACTTGTCCTACAAAGTACCTTTTTCTGATGACTTTGAAGTTATCTCAACTGCTACCACTTGGGAATTCTGTTGTGACTGGCTGGGTATGCTGTGCTTACCTCCAAAGAGACTGATTGTGGAGAGCAGCCCTCTTTTATATGTAGATCTATTTCCAAAAGCTCACACTTTGATGAAGACCATTCTATTGTCAGTAAGGAAATATGTCCTGGTCAGGGTGGGCCAAAAAATAAAATGCTGCTAAAGCAAACCATCTGGAATCTCATACGATTCTTGAGTTCTGGGAAGTTATTTCACTAATTATGTTGGGGGAATGCCATCTTGGAACATTTGGGTAAAACATTCTCTCCCTATTTTATGCTTTACAAACTTACTTGTTTGATAAAGCTAGAAAATAAGTAAACTGGGCAAAGTCCTTCATATGAAATCTTCAATAAATGCAATCAGTCTTTCAAATTTTACTACTTATTGAATTCTTTGGTGGTGATTTACAAAAATAAGCGATATTCTGATTCAGCAGATTAACATGGGAGGCCCATGGTTCATTTTAAAATTTCTCAGCTGATTTTAGAATACATTAAAATTTAAAAACTCCTGCTTTACATCTTCAATATAGAGTCAAAGATATATCTACATACTAACTTATAAAGTTCTTATTTGAGGAATTAGAAAGTAAAGGCACACAAACATAAAGATGTCGTATATTAATACTTTAGTATTAACAGCCAGGTTCGTTCCTCTGGCTCTTGAACACTTAGCATTTCTCCACAATTAAGTGTGATTATGCTAAACACATCAGAGTAGCTGAGACATAATTTTAACTAGTGGTCCCCCATTTTGAATTTCCTTTTTAGGGTAAAATTTATAATGCATTTAATTCCTATCACATGTCAGTTACTGAACTAAGCATTTTACATAGACAGCCTAGGATGTTATTTTCCTCACCTGACACCCAAGGGAAAGTAAAGCTGGTAGAGTTGAGGATTGTTGAGAGAATACGCCAGTTCACGTTCATTTGTGGGGCAAATGAAGGCTATCGGCCTGGTGCCAGCCAGTTGCAAATCTTGATCTCCCTCCTCTAAACTTCTCATCCTCTTCATGAGCCAGATAAAAAGAAAATCTAACAGCTCTTTCTTCTATCTTTCATATTCTAGCATTCTTCTTTCTTATTCTGTCCATGGTGGTCCTGAAACTATTCTGCTCTGTTGAAAGTCTGATTTCTAGCCTATTTCTTATAACAGAGCTTTTAGGCTAGGATGAAAAGTAAGAGAACTTACCTGTTAGACACAGAGTGAAGTAGCTCGAGAACATGTATTAAAGGACAGCTATATCAGAATAGAGTACAATGAAATCTCTACTAGGGTATAATAAATAACTACTTAAAGTAACTTGTAATAATGTTTTCCTAAAGATAACAGTACACAATAACAATATTAATATGTCTCCAGAGCATATTGTCTCTTAAATATTTATATTTCTATATGTACATATCTCTCAAATGTGTGTGTATACATATGTATATGTAAAATATTTCAGAGATTATACACTCTGCAGATTTATAAATACATAGTATACCTGAACAAAATAATGTTAGGAAAGGCTTTTACTTGATGTTTCTGTTAACTCTTACAATAGTGTTAAACTGTGTAAGAAATGTGAAGTGTATCAAACTTATATAATTATTTGTATCATTTTTAAAAAGATTTTATTTATTTATTTTTAGACAGAGGGGAAGGGAGAGAGAAAGAGAGGGAGAGAAACACCAATATGTGGTTGCCTCTAGCACACCCCCTGCTGGGAACCTGGTCCACAACCCAGGCATGTGCCCTAGACTGAGAATTGAACCTGCGACCCTTTGGTTCACAGGCCAGCACTCAATCCACTGAGCCACACCAGCCGGGGCTATTTTTAGCATTATTTTTAATAGAATAAAAGAACAAAAATTTGTGATTTTTCTGTGGCCATGTGAGACATCACAAAAATAGTACTAGGTGTAAAAGACATCCTGAAAATTGTATTTTCTAAATTTCAGAACTTGGAAAGATGACATAAAATAATCACCCTCCTGGTCTGCAATGGTTTCTTGAGCTGCCATCACTACAGCTGAGGCCCACGGAAGAGAAAAGAGGAAAAACTCCCCAGCAAACCCCTGTGCCCCCAAAGACATTTTCTGAAAGCTTTACACAACACAGTGCTTATTGTATCAAAGTAGTTAAAAGTCACAAGGTCACAGATAACTTAATCAGAGCCTGGAAGATTTTATGTATCTTTTTTTTGACAACTAAAAATTGTGATTTTTACTGCTAAAGAGAGGGGGGAAATGGACATTGGACAGCAACAAGTAGCCTCTACCATGTGAAATTATCTAAATTAATCTAAGTTTAACACCACAAATGTAAATTATTTAATTATACATATTAAATTTGCATCATCCAGTAGGGATGTTACTACTCCAAAAGAACAAATTTTCTTTAATTTTTTTGAAAATATATTGTCTTAAATATTATAAAATAGCAGATGTTCATTGAATCCAAATATTCCTACTCTTAATATGGTTTGCTTTAATATCTATATACTCGTATATATAGTTCTAAATCTATCCAGGGTAAAAATTGCATACTCAATAAAAACCCTTTTGTATCAAGTTAAGTGTTTTCAAAGACTTGCTTAGGCTATGTTTGCAGTTACCTTCTCCCTTTGATAATTCTCTTAATGTTCAGCCAGTTCCAGACTAGGCTGCTGACTGAGTTGTTCTCTGCAATCCGACTTACTGAGCACATTCATTGTTTCAGTATCAGTGTGGCTTCACGTTCTGTATTGCCTTGATTCAATTGATGTGACCACTCATTGTAGACAAAGGTCAGCAAACACCACCCATGGTGCTACATCATTAACTAGACTTTAGAAATATCTTTCCATATAATTATTAAAGCTTATTCCTCTCATGGCTCTGTCTTTGTTTCAAACTCTAATGGCATTCCAATACAACAGGACTTTAAAGGACTACTTTAGGCTCTTGGTTGCCAAGGCATATCTTGAAAATATGCATTTACCAAATTTATGAACAATCTTTTTTCGGAACTGAATGTGAATTGCACACACTCACATGGAAGCTTTCTACTGAGAACTGAACTTTTGAAAAATAAATGGTTAAAAAACTCATGATCTGTAAAAAGGTAAAAAAGCAACTCCATCTGTTCTATTTACTTCAGGCTGAAATTCCCCAGCTTGTTTCTTCTCATAAATATATCACAGTTGATATCTAGCAACTGGCCAACATCTAGTTTTATGAAAAAATGCAACCAAAGGTTTTATTGTTTTTATTTTTTAAGGGACAAATTTCCTCCTAGAAAGTGACAAATATAAAATGCAGCAAGCAGTATACAAGTCTACATTTTTTTCCTAAACATTACATATAGTTGACTGTACTCACTTGTTTCTCAGTATTGAACTTTGGTTTTCGGTATGCTTCTAGTAAAAGGCAAAGAAGGTCATTTTCTTGGAAACTTTTTTTAGGAGCCCATTTTCAGTAAATGGGATCTCTTGGTTTCCTGAGGTAAAGAAAATGAAAGATTCTGGCATATAGAGACTTAGAAAATTTATTACTCAAAATTACTTTTGCTTGATTCCAAAAATGGCTGTACTGAACAAAATTTATGAGAGAAAAGAAGTCTTTTGTTGTGCAGTCTCACAATTCCTTTCCACTTTCAAACCCATCTGATCACCATTACAAATAGGCATCTCCTCTCAGGGAGGAGCCTCACTTTCCCTATGTCCTTCCTTGACTTTTATATCTAAGATGTTTGATTGGAGAGATTACTGTTTATGCATTCTTCTTTACTGTCATCAAAATGGCCACACACAACTGTGTAGTTCTTGATGAGATGTTTGAAAAGCTTTATGGACATGTTCATCATGGGTGAAGTTAATACTATCAATGGAGACTTCTTGGAACTTAGATACCTGAAGTACAGAGATGTATGCTTTTTCTCTTTCCTTTAAACTTTTTTCTAGTTTCCTACCTTGTCATGTCATTTTTGATTATGAGTCTGTTAAAATTTTTATTCATTTTAAATTCACCTCAAAATTTAAAGAAACCCTCTCATTTTCTTCTGAGGAAACTGGAATTGATTTTATTTCACACATCTTATCTCAATTTATTAATGCAATTTGTATCTGATTTATGGCTACTGTTCCTTCTGCTCGGTGCCGCTCTCACTGCTGCTACTTGCAAATTTCCCATTTGAGATATTACAGCTTTCCTTTGAAGAGTCTTCCAATTCATGTGAAAAGTATTAAGAAAAGAAGAAGAAGAAGAAGTGTTTTTGTAGAGGTTGCAGCTGAAGCCCTACCCAGGCAAGTGAAAGCACTCTAAGGGGGAATTCCATTAGGAATGCATTAAAGGCTGAAAAGTACTATTAGGTGTTTGAGTGAGTCCCTCAAGAGCACAGGAAGGAAAAGCAATCTCCTTGCTTCATGCTCAAAAAAGGCCACTTCAGTGCTTCCCTACACAGGTACTGTCAAACAGCCGATTTGAAAAATGCCACTTATCATGCTCTGTTCACAAACTACAAGTATTTCTCTCTCTCTCTCTCTCTCTCTCTCTCAAAAAAAAAAAAAATCATTATTGCCTTTCTGTTAAATTCAAAGGGTTAGCATCATTTATTTGGTTCTATTGCAATAGAAAATTGCTGCATTTCCCTCTTTAAAGGAGCAAAGAAAGTTTTCTGAATATTATGGAGAACATAAAAAAAAAACAAGACCCACCCAAACCAGGTTTTAGACAGCCTAAAACCTAGCAGGTGAATGGCAAATTCTTTGTCAAATCAAATTCATAATACTTATTTGATAGGGTAGATGGTAGAAGTAAACTGGAAATATTTTTAGAGTACCTGGCATAAAAGAAAAAAAGCAAAAGTACTTCATTTCTTACCCACATATTTTGAGTTAGAAAGATAACTTTTAAAATAAAAAGTGAGAAAAGGAATGGAAAAAGTGGAGCAAACCAAAGTGTTGAATGTATTTCATTTAGTATTGTTTTGTTTGCACGAGCTTCCCTGCAGTCCTATCATCTTCTTCTGGTAGACCTTACAGTCTGTTTGTGGAACACTTCCTTCTCCGACACAGGGTGACCCTAGTGGGACACTTTATTGCAGTGTCATTTTGGAGTTTAGTTAAGAAACAAAGTCACAGAAGGATGGAAAAAATTAGGAGCTGACACAGCCTGATGAACTTCTGAAAAAGAAAATCCATATATTCCTAAAAATGAGAAGACTCAACTAAATTTTAATTTTCAATCCTCTTGCTTCAGAAAATATGTTGCATATTTTTCTTTGCACCTATTCTTTGTAACTTGTTCTTTATCTAAAGCAGAATCTTTAAGCGTTTAACTCTCCTGAATTCCAGCTCAAAATTCACTTAACCCGAGACAGGCCCTGTGGATAAGAATCCTTAATGCTACTCCCTCCCATATCCCTATGTTCCTCTTGACCATTTTTCAGAGTCAAGAATCATGTATTATATAATTCTCATATTAGTTTCTTTCCGTTAAACTTTCTCTAACACACAAGAACCTGGAGGATGATGCCTAATAGGCTTGTTCCTTATTATTTGATTATTTAAAAGGCCTTTGCTGATGCCTTTTACTCATCTGCCTGCCTTTCCGCCGCGAAGCTCCACGCCTGTTTCTGATAGCTGGTAAACATGCAGACGCTTATTGTATTTCTGACTCTGGCACCTGCCTGGTGATTTCTGTTTTACTCCCGTGTGCGTCCCCCTGTTATCCAAGCTTCATTCTCTGTTCCATTTCCTACATTTTGGATTCTGGACCACAGATATTTGTAGAACTGAGTGAGTCCATGTGATGTTCTATCACAAACACACGCTTATCCACATAAACGCAGCACTTCTGCTTCCAGATAATAATTCTGTCCATTTCTGTTACATATCCCGATGAATTCACCATTTTGTTTCTGCTTTATCAAAAAATTTCAGGCCATGCCCTAAATCATGGACATGGGAGGCATATCAGAAAATAATGTAATTTTGTGGGAGGATCAGTTTTGGGTCTCCTACACACTAGCTGTATAATCTCAGGCAAGTTATTTAACTTCTCTGAGTTTTTCTTTTCTCATCTGTGAATAATTAGTTACAATACAGCTTTCTTGTTATAACCTCATAACATATATTGGGTGTTCAACAACTTTTTGTTCCCAAATTTTTGTCCTGTGAGAAAGGAAAATTATTTCTTCCTCTACCCTTCTGAGTTTTTAGCTACAATCCCTGTAATAAAAGACAAATTAATAAAATAATATAAACAGAAATTCATTAAAATGTATACATGGGAGATACTCAGAGAAAAATGAGTAACTCCTCAAGTTGGCTTAGATTGAAGGGTGAAATACCATCTTCATAGGGAAAGGGGTGGGGGGATGTAGGCCTCTTAGGGGAGAGTAAATGTTTTTTTTAGGAAAGATAACTGGACCGTTAGAAGAAAACTTGGGAGGTGTGATAGTTTGTGAAAAACTTTGTCTGAGTGTGCTGCCCTTGTCTAGTGTCATGCCCACTTCTAGTGTCCTCTTCTATGATGAGTCGATCTTTTCCTGGTTGGTTAATTTCCCTGGAAGGGCATCAGTGACAATTGAGTTCCTTTTGGATGTTCTGTCTTTAGGCAGATAAACCAAGTTCAGAGAAACACTGCCTGGATTTGGCAGGGTTTTGTTTGTTTGTTTGTTTGTTTGTTTGTTTTTTAAGTGAATACAGCTCATAATTATCAATATAGTGAAGTGGTAGATTTTGAGGTGGTATATTCTGCTACCCCTCACTACCGTCACCCCATATCCTCACCATTTTATTCGTCTTCCTTCCACGATATATACTTGTTGCTAATTTCTGTGTTCTGGCAGATTTATGGGCAGAAGGAAATGTGAAGTCAGTTGACGGAGTTAGTGAAGATAATTTGGTGTCTAAGCTTCCTTACAAGTGCTTCAATGAATCCTTTAAAAAAAATCCTAAGCTCGCTCACACTGCCAGCTGAAGTGCTTACTGCCTTCTGCTCCCGCGGCCTTTCTGAGAAACCGAGGTGCTTGCAGTGTCGCTTCTCGTTGACTCTACCTTAGTAGTCACTTTGATTTCAGTTCTTTTCGCTCTGTTAAATAACTTAAACACAAGTGATTATCTCTCAGTCCTCCTTAATTTTGTGGGCATCTCTCAGTCATGGATATCTCTTCCTGAATCCCCTTTGTCTTATGAGTTAGATTTTTATTCCTTTACATGAGGCATCTGGAACAAGTTCTGATAAGATCACATCAATATCTCTTGTCATCCGGAATTCTAAGGAGATGATCCTTTAGGAATTCTGCATGTGAACCTATCATGAATTACATTCTGTGACAGCAATATAGGTATACTTTCATACCTATATTTCATAACCTTGATCCACATTTAACTTTGTTATTAGATATTAATGACATAACAGCACAGACCTACTGAAAATGTGTTATTGCTTTGGGAATTCAACAGAAAATGTTTTCCTACAGTTTGAGATTGTTTTTATTACATAATTTGTACTTAATTTTCATAAAATATTTATGTTACAAATTTGTTTAACATTTTTTGTTATATAAGCAAAGAAAAATTTGAGAGGAAAGATAAAGTCAGACTATACTGTGTACATTTCTACCAAACTGTAATTTGCTTTGTGCTCCAGAATATATGCAGACCCTAAATACTGGTTATTAGAATTGTGCAATGTTCAGCTTTTTTCATTGTGAGTGGTTTGTATTCTTATTATAATTTTGGAATCACAATGAATATTAAATAGCATGCATTACTATAGGGATGCCAGTAGGGTGCACCTGAAGAAATATACTCTGCATATCTACTCATAATAAGCTTGGGGTAATATCCTTCTTTATTGGAAATTATGCTAATTTTCAGGGAAACTTTGTAATGTAATTGGTATATCAATCTTTATTGCCTGAACCTGCATTGATATGTCTGAAATTTAACATCTGTTCATATAAAGTACTTGACATTGCACTTCCCCTATTTTTTCAGCGTTGTTTTGTTACTAAAGACAATATTCAACTTTCTGTGAGATTTCCTGATAACTTATTAAAAATATATGTGAGGTTTCCATCCAAAAGTTTTAAAATATTTTTTTTCTTTAATGAGCATTGGAAGTACCCTGATTGCTACATTTTTAACTTACAAAAAATTACTCAAATGTAGATAACTGTATTGCCAAAGTACAAGCTTATTCCCAATGAGTGACACTCCAGAAAACTGCTGTGCTGCTTAGGAAGGCTTTGCTTTTTCGGTGCACCGCTGATCTTTGTAATATTGTGTGATATTTGAAGTCCGATCCTAAGTAGGATGTTTCATTATTTTTCTATGTTAATATTTGCATCTGCATTAACATTAAATTCCAGTTGATAGAATTTTCAGATATGTAGTACAGACTAACTCATTTTGGGCATTGAAATCTAAAAACTCTATGGAAGTACCATACTCACCAAAGCTTCCATGAAAATTAGCAACTATTAAACAATAAAAGCTCAAGAGAAATAAGATAGTTTATTTTGTAACATCTTATACTCATATTTATAATACTCATTTACTGTGGAAAAATCAGAAAAAAACAAAATAAAATCATATTCAATTCCATCATCCAGAGATTTTTAATGTTAACATGTGAATGTGTGTTATCCAGAAAAAAACATTCATTCAGCATATTGGGAGTTATTAGAGTAAGTTCTAGATTAGTGAATACCCATTAAAAAGTAGATATTAATATATGTTGCCATTTTTGGTACAAAAATAAAAAACCATAACATTATAAGTGTTTATAATTTGTTGTATTAGTTTTATTTTCTTAACATATTGTCAATATTTTGTGAATTAAAATTGTGTGTTATATATGAGTAACTTTTCTTTATATGAAAAATATGGTTAGTTCAGGCAGGCCACTATTATTAATTTTTAAATAATAATTTCAGATTATTTTGATTTCACAAGCATTTCCCAGGAGAGCCAGACAAATTTAGAATGTAATGTATTTATATTAGAAAGTAATGCACACTGTAAGAATTTTTGTGCAACAAAAGCTTTCTTCAAAAAATGTTTAAGGCCATGTTAACTTGGCTCAAGCATAAGCTAAATGAACCTTTTTTTTCATAGAATAAAATTAAGTTTTCAGTGAGTGGATAAGAATCTTTAAAGATTTTTTTTTTAATTTATAAATTTTGTGTTACTACAATCTAAGTTTTATATCAAATTCTGGAGCCATAGATTACTGTAGTTAGAAATGATGTTCATCTCCAAATGTAGACAAAATAATAGAGGTTCTCATGCCTTTATTAAATTTTTACACTTTCAATAGAAAAAATATTTAAAATAATTCTATAGTATTTTCTAATATTTACTAGAAATATGTGTTTTCTCATGCTTCACAAATACTTTTGATGTTTCTCTGGGAAAAGGATACCTATCTTAATAATCATAGCTACTTGATATTGATTATATTTACTCATTAATTGGCCAATTATTTGTCCCAGAAAACTTTAGGAAAGAGCCTGGAGCTTAATAATATTTTGAAATTCCATTCCTTAGCTTTGAGCTCCTCTTTTTAGGTTTGATAATGTGATGGAATATTACCAAAGATATCTATTCCCAGGGTGCATTCATGAAGTGTTTGGCTCTAGTAAGGTTGATATTTAGCAAGTGTAACACACTTTATCTTGGGATAAGACCTATTGGTCCTATTGGTATATTTTGAAGAGAATCTTTGGATTTTTACTGCTAAATAACCCTTTTATTTATTTAGGTTTATAATCTTTCTTTTAGGTAAGTTTATGAGTCCTCTGTTGCACTAATGTGTTGAAGTCTCACAGTCTCACAAGGCCACTTCTGGTTTCGTTCCAGTCAATCGTTGCCACCTCTTAGGGACTGCTAGGCTGTTATAGCACCATTGAGTCTTTACACATACACAAGTTTTTTGACTACTTAGTATCTCCTAGTGATCCAATCACTTCTTCCTACTTTATCCACTGACCTAGATTCCAAAAAGAACTCAGTGCCACCAATGAAGATTTAATTGTTCGATCAATTTAAAATCTGCTGTTATTCATAATTATCAACATCTGCTATTATACTTTGCTGATGGCCAGTCAAGATGGCATCTTGTCAGCCCAGCTGCTCCTGACAAAATACAGTTAAACAAATGACCTAGTCAACACCATATTGAGAACTAAACCACAGAGCCCAACATACAGACATAATCCTAAGAAAAAACAAATCATTGTTTTAAGCTGAAAAAAGACCAAAAAAAAAAACCCACAAAAAACAAAAGCTCTCAAAAAACAACAAAAAAGATGACACCCTGTTACTTGATTACTATTCCATCAACTTGCTAACAAAACTACTGTGTTGTATATGGACTTAGCTTTGCGCTTAGAGTTGATTTTACTAGTGATGTTTATTTTGACCACTAATGAAGGCTTCACAGTTATTTTTTGAGCCAAAAGATTTCTCATTCACTGTCTTTGTTGAGGCTACTATAACATAAATAACGTAGACTGGGTGGCTAAACTAAAAAGCTTTGTATCTCATGGTGCTGGAGACTCAGAAGTCAAAGACCAAGACACCAGCAGATCTGATGTCTGGGAAGGGTTCACTTTATGGCATGTAGATAGTCATCTTCTCGTGGTATCCTCACAAGACCAACAAAGAGACCATCTTTTGTGTCTCTATGTATAAGGGTACTAATCCCATGCCCTTAGTAGAGGTACATAATGAGGGCCCTGCCCTCATGACAATTATTTCCCAAAGACTCCACCTTCAAATATAGTATTAGGGATTAGGGCTTCAACTTATGTATTTGGTGGGGGGGCCAGAGAATGCAAAGATTCAGACCATAGCAGCTACCTAAACCAAGTCACTAAAAACAGAGACCTAAGAAACTTCTCAGGGAGACCAGTACTCATTCTGCAAACTCAAGGGGCTGAGGAGTAAATTGTGGATAGGAAGTGATAATATAATATTTAAACTCACAATAAGAAGACACTATGTGTTTAAATAAATTAAGAGGTTTTGTGTTTTTTTAAGTATATTTTATTGATTATGTTATTATAGTTTTCTCATTTTTTTCTACCTTTTATTCCCCTCTGCCCCACATCCCCCCTCCCACCAGCATTCCCCCCCTTAGTTCATGTCCATGGGCCGTACATAAAAGTTCTTTGGCTTCTCTATTTCCTATACTATTCTTAACCTCCCCCTGTCTATTTTGTGCCTACCATTTATGCTTCTTATTTCCTGTACCTTTTCCCCTATTCTCCACCCTCACCCTCCCTGCTGATAACCCTCCATGTGATCTCCATTTCTGTGATTCTGTTTCTGTTCTAGCGGTTTGCTTTGTTTGTTTCTATTTTTGTTTTTTTAGGTTCAGTTGTTGATAGTTGTGAGTTTGTTGTCATTTTACTGTTCATATTTTTTATCATCTTTTTCTTAGATTAGTCCCTTTGAATATGAAAGAGACTAATCTAAGAAAAAGAAGATGATAAAAAATATATTTCATTTAATAAAGACTTGGTGATGATGAACTCCTTTAACTTTATCTGGGAAGCACTTTATCTGTCCTTCCATTGTAAATAATAGCTTTGCTGGATAAAGTATTCTTAGATGTAGGTCCTTGGCTTTCATGATTTCGAGTACTTCTTTCAAACCCCTTTTTGCCTTTAAGGTTTCTTTTGAGAAATCAACTGATAGTCTGATGGGAACTCTTTGTAGGTAACTGTCTCCTTTTCTCTTTCTGCTTTTAAGACTCTCTCCTTATCTTTAATATGGGTAAAGTAATGATGCTGTGCCTTGGTGTGTGCTTCCTGTGGTCCAACTTGTTTGGGACTCTGAGCTTCCTGGACTTCCTGGGAGTCTATTTCCTTTACCAGATTGGCAAAGGAAATAATGAAGTTGTCCATTATTTTTTCAAATAAGTTTTCAATGTCTTGCTCTTCCTCTTCTCCTTCTGGAACCCCTATGATTCGGATGTGAGACCATGTTAAAGTTGTCCTGGAGTCTCCTAAGCCTCTCCTCATTTTTTTGAATTCTTGTTTCTTCATTCTGTTCTGATTGAATGTTTATTTCTTCTTTCTACTACAAATCATTGATTTGAGTGCCAGTTTTCTTCCCTTCCTTGTTGGTTCCCTGTATATTTTTTCTTTATCTCACTTTGTGTAGCCTTCACTTTTTCCTCCATTTTGCAACCATACTCCACCAATTCAGTGAGCATCCAGATTACCACTGTTTTGAACTCTGCATCTGATAGATTGGCTCTCTCTTCATTGCTTAGTTCTATTTTTGGAGCTTTGATCTGTTCTTTTGGTTGGGTCATATTTTGTTTGTCTCAGTGCACCTATTATGTTGTGAGGGATGGAGCCTTAGGTATTCACCAGGGTGGGACAACCCATGTTACTGCCTTGTGGCACTGTATGTGGGGGAGGGGTCCGAGAGGGACCAATGCTGCTTGCTTGGCTATTGACTGGCTCTCAGTCACTTCCCTTGCTACCCACAAGCAAATTGGGACCTTCTGGTGCTGATTCTGGGGTGGGTGGGTTTGTGTACATTCTAGGAACCCATGGGTCTCTCAAACGAACTCTCCTATGAGACTGGTAGTTTCTCCCACCATCGCAAATACCACAGGTTTTTACCCGCAGAAGTTTTGAGGCTTTCTTTTCCCATGCTGGAACCCAGGGTTGCAGGGTCTCTCTCACTCCCCAGTTGTTCCTCCCATTTTATCTGCACGCAAATGTGGGACCGCCCTGTCTGGCAGCTACTGCCCACGCCCTCTCTGCCCTGGCTACCTATCTCCACCCCTCCTACCAGCCTGGATGTTTCTTCTTTAACTCCTTGGATGTCTGACTTCCATACAGTTCGATTTTCTGATAGTTCTGGTTATTTTTTGTTTTTAAATTTGTTATTATCCTTCTTTTGGTTATGTGAGGAGACAAAGTGTATCACCTATGCCTCCATCTTTGTCAGAAGTCTGAAGTTTTGTTTTTTTGTGTGTTTTTCAAACTCTTTCTTGTCACGGGGAGAGGTGAGGTCTTTTTTCTTTGTTCATTAAGAGGAGTTGGAAATTTTAGTGATGAAATTGTAAACTTGCATGTCAAAAGGTCTGAGTAGTTGGAGCATGGATAGATAAAACCAGGGATTTTACCAAAAATACATGGTGGACATACGTGTTTTCTCACTTCCTGGCTATCCTCCGTGGACCAGAGGTTCCTTTATTTATTTATTTATTTCACATGGCAATGAGTTATTATTATAGAGAGAATTTCTTCTGGACTACAATCCAAAACAAAAGTCAGGTATTTAGTGGATTATATATAACATACAATTTAATAAAGTATATCATTAGAGACATTACATTGAATAATTTATTTAATAAATTATGCATACACATTTAATTTTCAACCACAAATACAATGCACTTGACTTAGGTTATTTCTAAAACCAGACTAGTAACACCACTAAGGCATGGATAAAATAAGGAAACTCCTTTATGAATACTTCATAGTAGAATTTAATTAGGTTCATTCAAGTAATTATCACTAAATTAAAATGAATTGTTAAAAATCTCACAATACAAAAAATATTCTGCACGTTCATAATGATATAGGATTAATTTTTCTTTGATTGAAATTTTAATAAGAAATCCGATTAGTATATAATTTCTTTCCACAATATATTACCAAATTATGATTAAAATGTTACTGTCTCTTCATTTATATTGCTGGCCCAGTCACCACCACCCCTTTTTTCTCCCTAGATTTTTTCAGGTAGAGCATATTGTGCTAACTTTGTGAGACTGAATTTGAGTATGAAACACATGGTAACTCTGAATTTATACTGCATCTGTTATTTTCATTTTGCCTCTAGACTTGACTGTGATTCCAAGCAACACAATATGTTATCATTTAATTTTATAATATGCCATTTGCACAGCTCTTTCTGTATTTTGCACCAGCTATATTAATGGAACTGCTAAAATAAGTATTTTTCAAGACAGGCAAAAAGGAAAATGATGCTACTACCAATGAAGGTTTAATTCTTCAATTATTTTAAAATTGCTTGTTGAGTTTGTGCTTAGATGGAAAGAACTGAAATGATGGAAAGAGAATGTGGAGAGAAATACCACTTATAGTGATGACTTAATTCACTCTCATGAAATTAGACAAATGCTCATTTTTATGTTAAATGTGGGCTTGTTTCACTTTTTGTACCTGGATTTTTTTGTCTATATGGCAATCTGGCTTAAAGAAAGGGCATGTATGTCTACATTTTAAACTTGGCAGTATACACTTTTAACATTTTTTTCTTTCTGGAAAACTAAAATATAAATAACAATCAGGATTTTGGTGCTTTAAGGATCATTACAACTTTTAGGCATTTAACTTTTGGGATTTACCAGCTTACTGGTTTCCAAGCTTTACTCCTTAGGGCATGTTTCAATTATTTTCTCTCTGTAGACTTACACTTTAAAATGTTTTATTTTATTCATTCAAAAGTTTTCAAATCTACATATGTCTGCCAATCAGATTTTCTCATCAGAATGAGACAACCCATGTTCTTACCATACACAAAGAAGCGGATAGTTTGGCAGGGAGCAGGGGTCTGTGAAGCTAAGTGAGAAATGGAGAGTGGTTAGTAAATAAAAGGTCAATATTTGGGGGATTTTGTAAAATACTGAAAATATTATTAGGAAAACTATATATTTGGGCTCTTTTACACTTGACCACTTCTAAGTCCTTTATAGGATTCTTTGAAAATGAAATTTGGTATCCAAAATTTGTCTCAGGTTTTAAGAAGGGTATAATTCCATAAGAGTAAGTGGTCTCTGCCAAGTGAACATCTTATTTTTGTCTGTGTTCATTGAACACAATTTCTTTATCAACCTCTAGTACACCAACAGACCCTATGTCGCTCTCTATGAGCAAAGCACATAGACTACCTAGTTTAAAATTTGGTTCTGCTACTCATCATCTTATACCAGGAACTTAATTAAGTACTTCATTTGCTAAAGGAAAATAGCCCCCTCATAGTGTGATGAAAAGAATATATAACACATCATGAGTAAAAGTAGTGAAACATCTAGCACAGGTCCCAAAACTGCCCTAGACATTTTATCACTTTGCATATTTACATTCTGCTAAGGCCTGGAATTGAGGGAATTTGTTGACAGTTTACATACAGATGGATCAATGTATGCTTATTATCGTTTTTGAAATAATTCACATGACATACCCTGCAATAATAACCATCATCTTCTTTATTAGAAGTTTCTTCTGTAAGCAATGTAGAAATAATAAATTACAGTGATTTCTGTTTTTGTTACTTGACTTAAATTTTTGTTATTTGAATAAATGTACCAAAAAGATACATTTTAGGAAAAATATTGTATAAAAAGTATTGTATAATTGCTATGGTGTTTAAATATCTCTATAGGTCCAGCAAAATAAAATGCAAGTAAATTATGATTTATTGAGTAGTTACTATGTGTCAAACATCTTGCTAGTTTTTATACATGTATTATCTATAATATATGTAAAAATATGGGAGATGGAAATTATTCTTAGAATGCTAAAGATAAAGATATGGGGCCTCAAATAAATTAAATAAATTCTCCAAACAAATGCTGTTAAAACAATGATGGAATTAGGGTGAGATAAACTTAGCTAGCCAGTCATGTCTTTAGATAAAGCTTAGGCCCCAATTAAAAGAAATAGCAATTATTGTGATAATTTAATTTTTAACTTCCATACAGTACAGTAACTGTTGACATTAACTACTATTGAAATACTCTATAAGTAGAATCAATGGTTCAGTGCTAATTGCTGCAATACGGTTTAAATTTACAGAATAAAACAATAACACTTTTACCAAATATTTGAAAAATAAATTATGATGAAGTAGTATGTTCCTTGTATGAGTACCCCAAGCAAAAATGTAGCTAATCTATATTTTTAAAAACATTGCAGGGAATAATTTCTAGGTTATTTAAAGTTACGAAAACACACCAACCTGCATAAGCTTAGTTTTATATTGCTCTCCACATAAAAGATTTGGAAAATCTATAAAAAGTAATTCAATTTAACTTTTAGACATTTAAATAATTTGTTTTGCTGATGAAGGGATGGGGACATTCTATCAAAATTGGTGTTAACTGTTCTGTGATTGTTCAAATAAATATGCCAGACTCATATGCCATTTGCAACTTGAGAGATGTTTATTTATTTTTATTTATTTGTTTTTACTAATCACTGATATATTTTATGAGTATGGATGAAATATCTAAGAATAATTCTCGGTTTATTAGTTAACTCAGTTTTAGAAAGTTCCTTCTGGGATCCCTTAGACTTTTGTCTATTCATCAGCCACCTGTGCTGAGAAGCTGTTATCTGTTCCACCTTGCCCTTGGGGAATGTTGTTAGTTAGTTGGATTTGAAAAGCTAGATCATCATATAAACAGCTAAGCTAAATACTTTCCTATAGAAAACCCAATGACCTGAGAGAAGTTACTCCAGTGACTTTAGCATAGGATATGTGGGGGGAGGAAAATAATTTGTTTTCCTTTTTAAATACTTCTGACTGGATTCATAATGAAATTAACATGAAACAGATTAATAGGAGGAAATGACTATATTTATTATGTTTATACATACAGGGGTTTCATACGAAGAATGAGATCTTTCAGGCAGTTAAGTCTTATATGCCACATTGAGCTAAAGAGATGAGGTGGGGGGAGGGTGTGGTTTGGACTTCAAACTGCAAGAAGGCAGTTCACACAGAGATAAAAAAAGCAAATACTTGGTAAATACATGTTTGCTGGGTCACCTTTGATAGTAAGACAGAGGACTTTGATCAAACAGAAGTTTGTTAGGGTCTTCCCTGTCTATCACATCTAGTTCATATTTAACAATAGTTATCTGTGATGATACAAGGGGAGGGACCCCTAAGAAACCAGAATTAATTTATAAAAAATTGTGTATTTTACATGGTTAAACTTTAGTCACCTTCAAAGTACACTCCATTTGATGTAATATGCCTATCAAGATGTTTTTTCCAGTGCTCAAAACAATTTTTGAACTCGTTGATTTTGATGCCTTTTAGTGTTTTGTCATTTTATGTTTCACCTCTTCCACCTTGACAAAATGTTTCCCTTTGAGGACTTTTTCATCTGGAGAAACAAAAAAAATGTCACTCAGGGAGAGATAGGGAGAATAGGGAGAGTGGGGCACTGGGGTCATGCCATTTTTGGTCAAAAACTAAACACTCAGTGTAATGTGGGTAGGTGTGCTAGTAAATCACCCTTCATGAAATAAGCAAATGAGTTGAAAGAGTTTAAAAAAAATTAATTGTGGCCAAACACAGCCTCTCTCAACAGTGCCAGCAGTTGTACTGACACAGAAGAGTCCCTAGAACGCTCACCTAGAACGGAAACCCTGCACTACAAGGGGCCCACCCTCCATAAAACAGTTCCATTTTAGGGGGGAGACCCCCTCATATCTCTCTTCCTGGAGCTGGTCTTCTATCAAAATTATTTTAGGCAGTTAAGGGTAAAGTCAAAGGTTTTTCTTGAGTCTTTTGTTTCTTGAAACTAACCAGCGTAAAATATCAATATCCCAAAAGTCATATTATGGGGTAGCAAATTCTGCTCCCCCTCAGATTTTACACCAGAAACCCCAGATCTTATTTTGAGCCTAAAATTCCTACCTGGGTGAGTTTGGGAAAATCACTTAATCCTTTCGCATCCAATTTTTCTTCATCTATGCAACAGAGATTGTTTTGAGACTACTTTTTCTTTACTTTTAAAAATATAAGTTTTTATCTATCTCTAAAATTTAATTTTTATTCATGATTTATTTTATCGAAAATCAGGATACCATTATAAGTGATGTGTTCAGCAAGTATACTTTATGCATACTTCATAAGCACTATAGGCAATATTTTCCTTATTGCCAAAGTCTTTGCAATGTGAACATAAAAATGATAGTTTCATTTCTTTGTATTTCTGTTTATGGTCAGTTTACTTTAGGTTTTAATTGTTTGAGAACTTATGTAGTTAATTTAAAGCATTGTAATGCTAGCTTATAAATTATTGTGACTGATCAATTTTACAGTTATGTTTATAGATATTTTAAAAATAAATATATATGTTGAAAAAATCTAATAGAATTTAAGATAATTATATTTATAGACATACACACAGAAAAATGATTAATTAGAATTCTATATTAATTAACATATTCTATATTTAGAGACATACTTTTATGTACTCTATGGTTTATATACTCATTTGTTGTTTATTTGGAAAATATAAAACAATGCACTAAGGACAACACATTTAGAGATACCCTTTCAGTGAATTGTTATTTTCTGTAGCATCTTGATAATACAAAGTCTTCTAATAAACTGAAGCATGTTATTTGAATATTGAATGTGTAAAAATAATTAAAGCACTTATTTGCTTATTTTGCCAAGCACACTAGTGAGTGCTTAAGTAATAACAATAAAATAGAAGTAAAAGTTGTATCCAAGTTATATTGTTCTCAGGAGAAAGGGTTGGGGGTGGAGAGAGAGGTTTATTTATCTTTATCTTAAATGTAATGATCATTACAGTTTAACTCTGCAACTTTTTTTAGTTGGTTAACCTAATCTTTCTAAATCCTCAAAAAGTTTCTGAAATATCTTTTTTTTCCTCAAGGACACTCTTTGTGTATATTTTAATTTTGCAATCTTTCACTTGATATGGTTCCAAACACTGTCTTAAAAAGATGTTTTTGCCTACTGTGATTTTCCTTACCTCTCCCTGCAAAAGTATTTTGGTCATGTATTTGGCAAAATTTTAATTACTATTTACATACATTTTTCCTTCATTCATTTTAACTACTATCTCTTAACATTTCCTAGCTTTAATCATTTCTATAACCATTAGTAGAATAATTTTACAACATTGGTTAAAAAAAAGCTCACATTTTGATAACTGTTAAGTAATATTTTTAAAAACATATTTATAAGATAAATATAAGGTCACACTTTTGTTGGACCTTATTCATATCCTACCATGCTGCCTAACCTTTGTTGCTCCATGTTTATGTTTGAAAAGGGATCAACATAATTTCACTGTCCATGATGAAAAATCATTTGTGCTCATGTATCAGATTGTCCTGAAAAAGCCATGTTTTGTTTTTCATGCTGTGGATATTATTTGGCAAACAACCACATTATTACTTTTTTAGTAAAAAAATGTTTAAAGAGATACTATACTACTTTTGAAATAAATATTTATAGTGCTTATCAAAATACATTCCTTATTTATGAAACTAAGTATTTTAAATTTCTGATTTAAGGAAATACTGGGATATACATGATTCATTATATCAAGAATTAATATGGACATAGCCCTCTACTTTTATTGTACCTTATGTTTTTTATCATTAATATCTAGGAAACCATATTTTATGCTAAACAAATCTATCTCTAAAAATATAAACTTTAAAACACCAGCTTCTGTTCCCTTCAATAACTCTGCCATTTTGTTAAATGGCTACTATATGCCAAGAATATAAAATCTTCTATCAAATAATTTAGAAAATTAAATAAATGTACATTTGAATAGCTGCTCCCTTAAAATTGAAACTGTTATAAGACATCATGCGAGTAATTGCTAAATAACTTTACAAACAACAAATTCTATAGTAATTAAAAGAAAGAAATATTAATTTAAATATTGAGAACCTAGGAAATATTTTTAGAAGAAATGGAATATATAATTAATGAGTTAAAAAGTAAGGAAGGAATACGGCAGAGAAAAATAACAATGTAATTGGTGATCACGAGTACATAGGCAAGAAGAGACGAAGGGCTGAAACTGGAACTCATGCTGTGAGGGCATACTAGTCTATACAACTTACAAGTTAACCTCAATTCCTAAAACCTAAGTGTAGACTCTCTCTTCTCTCACTTCACTTAGTAAAACCCCTTTTTCAACTGTTCACTCTGTCTTCCTTGCAAGAGTTATCTTATTTTTTTAATGGAATTAGGTTACTCCTGTTTAAAATAGATGGATAGATGATAGATAGATGGGTGATTGATAGATAGATAGGTAGATAGATAGATAGATAGATAGATCTCTGCCTCTGTCTTCACATGCTCTTCTTCCTTTGTGTTTGTGTGTCTCTGTGTCTGAATTTCCCTCTCCTTTCTCTTATAAAGATACCAGTTATTGGAATCAGGGCTTATCATATTCCAAATGAGGCCCCATTTTGAAGTTCTGGATGGACACAAGTTTGAGGGGTGGGGAATAGTACTATTTGGCCTGGTACATCTAAATGTGTACATGTCATTATTTAATCATGACTCAAAAAAAAAAAAATCTAGTCCTAACCTCTAGTCTAGTTTCATTCCTTTATTTCTACTTTGAATTCTAAGAAAATAATTGACCCCTTAATAATTCTAGCCCTTTTCAAAGCATCTCCAGTGCTTCTATTAACAATAGCTTTGGGAGGAACTTCAGGAAAATCTGTTTACCTGTTTGAAGGATTCCTTTGCAGAGTGAAAGATAAAAAAAGGAGTGGAAAGACAGGAAGTAAAGATATGTGGGCAACCAACTTTATTCCTAGGAGTTTATTCATCAAACGGCCTTAAGATCACATGTAAATTCTTTAAAATATAGCTGCTTAATTCATTTATTATAATAAAATATAAATTAAATTCTATCAGTCATCACAAAAGAAACAGAAAAAGCCAGTGTTTAGGTGGTAGAATTTGCTGACTCAAGGAAGGCTAAGATACTGTGAAATTCTGTATATAAAACTTAAAATTTTGGTGAATCAAGTATAAGACAGAGAGTCATTTTACAGGAACACATGTAAAAATTGCTTAGGTGTGTTTATTGCCTGGAAGATAAACTAGAGAAAACAGTGTATGTACATGTGTGTTTTCTTTCACATACAAAAATAATTTAGCTATCTTACTGCTAGAAGAATGTTAAACTTGACTTTGTCTCTCTTTGAAGTCAAAATATTTTTAAAAACTAGGTGCTGAATTTGAACAGTTAGATATTTTTTAAAATGATATCTATGTATTCTGTGTTATAATGGACATTAGTAAAATGATTTATAAACAATTTAGAGTTCTCCACATTAAGAAATCTAATAATCACTTAAAGAAAATGAGGGTATCTAGCCTGGATAGGAAAATTCTTTCTTTTTAATTAAAGTTTTTTTTGGTAAAATTGGTTAATAAAATTATGTAGGTTTCAGGTATAGTACTTTATGATAAATCATCTGTATATTGCATTTTAGGCCATTACCCAAATCAAATCTTCTTCCATCACCATATATTTGACTCACCTTTACCATTTACTACCCCTCACCCTCCTTCTCTCTGGTAACCACCATAGTGTTGTCTGTGTCTTTAAGGTTTTATTTGTTTTACTTGTTTGTTCATTTGTTACTTTCAGCTTTATATCTACATGTGCATGAAATAATATGGTTCTTGACTTTTTCTGTCTGACCGATTTTGCTTAACATGGGGAAAATTCTTAAAAGTACACCTGATCGTTATTCTTAAATATCAGGTTGTCATGAATTGCAGTGATTTGTCTTACTCTGGGCCTATGAATAAGTCACAGAATCAGTTTTCAACTAGATGTTATATGCTGGGGAACATTCCTGTTGAAATTGCACTAAAGTCTGGTGGTGATTTTGAAACAAAATAAATGTAAAGGTAACATCTAAGTAATACCTTTGTTTTTGAATTATATAACTTTAGAGTAGGACTAACTTTATGTTTTCTATGAATTTTCCTTAGTCATTAAACATTGGTGAGCATAGGTTAAAAATCTACAAGTGGAAGAGCTATTACTTATTTTGAACATCTTTAGTGTCCCCATCAGTTCTTTTAAGGTCAGTTAGATACAATATGATCTCACCTATAAGTGGAACCTAATCAACAAAACAAACAAGTGAGCAAAATAGAACCAGAGACATGGGAATAAATAACAAACTGACAAGAACTAAAGGGGAGGAGTAGGGGCTAACAGGGGAAAGAATGGGTAGGGTCAAGTCAAGGAACATGTATAAAGGACCTGTGGACAAGGAAAATGGTGGGGAGGATTGAATGTAGAAGGGGGTGGGTAGCGTGGGGAGAGTCATCAGTGAAAAATAGGGACAAATGTAATTGAACAACAATAATATTTTTTAAGTCAATTATAGTTATCTAATTCCCAACCTATTGGGGAAAGTGGCAAAATGATCTCTGGCTTAGCTTTCCAAAAACACAGACATTAATTCTATAAAAAAAACTTTTTCAAAATCATTTGACCAGAACCCATAAAGCAGAAACATCTGTTGTTCAAATTCATACAAGCTATACCTTATTCTCTATTATGTGTTTATAAACCACAAAAGATAATGCACACTAGTTGTTGAGGTCTATAGACTTCCATGCATTATTTATAATGCCAGTAAAATTTTAAGTATTTACATAATAATTGGTGCTAGCAGTGAGAATATGAGGTTATAAATGTTCCCAAATGCCAACAAATGCCGATGGTGGAGATAAACAGAAAAAGATTATTTTATCATAGCTGATTTAATGCTATGGTTTATATAATATATATTTCTACAAAGCCAGTAGGATTTGACAATGAAAAATGATAAATAGGGACACATTTTACATTATTAGAAATAACATTTAAATTTTACTTATGTATGTGAGCACTATGGTGATAATATATATAAAGATTCTAGATTTTGAGGTTTTAAGTGAATTTAGTTATCTTTTGAATACTTTAAGTTTATTGACAAGATTTTCACTCAAGGAAAACTTAACTTTGGATTGCTCATCTTTTCTCATTAATTATTAAACCCAACTGACAACTTAGGAATATACCTTTTAGCAGGACTCTGTTGCTGTTATGTAATTGTATTGTACTGAACAGGTCCAAGAGACATTTTGTTTACCAATAATAAAAATAAAACATGTTTATGTATTGCGTTTATTTTGTTTTCCTTTGAATGTGGAGAAGATGGAAATAGAGATCCCATACAATTATTATTTTTTTTAATTGAAATTAGTAGGATCCTTTTGTTCTGGATATCTCTACAATCCGAGCAAAGTTATTCTTTGTTAACTTTATACATGGTTTTGTAAATTGATTATGATTACATAGCCTTTAGCTAGTTATCTAATCAGGAGTCCCCATCCTCCAGGCTGGAACCAGTACCCGTCTGGGCCGGTTAGGAACCAGCCGCATAGCAGGAGGTGAGCTTGAATGTAATGTGGTTGAATCATCCTGAAATCATACCTCTCACCCCCGTCTATGGAAAATATTGTCTCCCACAAAACCAGTCCCTGGTGCCCTAAAAGTTGGGAACCACATTTAGATTCTAAATAATTAACTTTCTTTAAGAAGATAGCTCATATAGGTTAAAAAAAAAAAAACACAAAACCAAAAATAAGTTCTTAAATAATACTTATTCCATAGCATCTCTTTACTAGCTGACCTGTCTTCAGTGCCTCCCTGCAACAACACATTACCTGACAGACAAGGAAATGTTGTCGGTAGAGAAAGAAACAGTAATCTTTTATTGCAAACTTGCTTCTGACAATGGAAATGCTTATCCATAGTGTTTTTCTTCTCTTTCTCCATTGAGCTTTTTGTATTTTGTTATCTCCGGCACCTTTTCAGATCTTGGGAGGATCTAGACTTTTCAAGACTGTCAACACCTAAGGGATGGGATGAGTGATACACTTTTATAGATTCTGGGTATTTGCCAAGACAAAGCAAGAAATATTTGTAGGAAAATAAAGGAACATTCCCCTAGGTTTCTTTGTCCACTGTGTTTATGTGCCTGAATGTTTTATGTATTTCATTTGCTGGATGCTGGTACCCCTGTCCTCCCCCCATAACTAGAAATTTAATGATATCAAGATGAATGACTCAAAGGAAACAGTGGATATGAAATACATTTATTACACACATTCTATTACATAGTAAATAGCAAAAAGTTTCTTCAATGCAAAGCAGTTTGAATCAGAAGGTAACATAATGAGAAAACATAAGAGGGTGTGTGTTTCTGGTATTTAATGTAGTTAAGGGCAGACCACAGCAGGCCCCCTCCCTCACCTCTCCCCCACAGTTGGCATGAGGCTTGCATAGTCTGAGCTTCCCTGTCATAGCCAAGGGAAGGACATCTGGGTTTTCTTTCCTCCTCCTCCTCCTCCTCCTCCTTCTTCTTCCGTTATGTTTATTAGGGTGATATTTGTTAATATGATTATATAGGTTTCATGTGCACATTTCTATGATATATGATCTGTGTATTGCATTGTGTGCCCACCACCCAAACTCAGATCATCTTCTGTCTCTACACCAAACAAACAACCTGATTAAAAAATGTTCAGAGGACCTGAACAGACATTTCTTCCAAGAAGGCATACAACTGGCTAAGAGATATATGAAAAGATGCCCAACTTCTATTCTAACTAGCTATTAGGGAAATGCAAATCAAAACTAGAACAAGATCCTGGGTTTTCTTATCGCTTGCCTAGAGGTGAGGTAAAAGGGAAAGTAGGCAGGGAGGAATGGAAAGGGTTAGCAATCAGCATCGACAACAGAATAAGACTCTCACAGTGTGAGAAGAGCTAAGAGGGAAGATATAAGATGTGATCTCCAGACAGGGATTTCACATTGTGTCACAGAGACTAAGCATTCATTGAGCAGTTAAAGAGGAGTAGAAATTGGCTTTAGTTAACTGGCAGTATGGGTGTTACATATAAAACATCTTCTAGTCTTTCAAAGAAAAAAGCTTAGAGTGCATAAAAAGATTGTTACTATCCCTGTTTGTCTTTGAAGACTAGAGAGGATTACAGTCAATTTGAAGAGATAATACTGTTATAAATTAGTTTTAACAATAAATTATATTGTAAAAATGTTCTCTTTTTTTGGGTTTTATTTAAGAGAGTTCTTGAGATTCTGATTATTGTTTACTCTAAGAATCTTAAAGCTTTCTGCTTTCATTAGATTCTTAATTATGTACATTAGGCTATTACTGCCATTTGACCCTTTATAAGCTGTCATCTTTACAATTTATTAAAATGGCATATAATTGTCCAATAATTGCTTTAGTAATAGCTCTATAAAAGGTTAATGGGAAGAATCACAAAGTTTGGTGAATAAAAAAAAGTCAAATACAGTTTCAAATAAATATAAATAATTGAGTAAACAATGGTGTATTTTGATAGATCTTGAAACTTTGCAAAGGAAAATATGTAGAGGAAAATGAATAATCTGGTTTTATAAATATTAACCTGGACACACATATACAGACAACAGGGCAGTAATAACCAGGAGGAACGGGGGATGGAGGCTTGGTGAGGGTGAGCAAAGAGAGGGGGCGATAGAGACAAAAGGAGACTTTGCTGGGGGCAGCGAGTACACAATCTCATGTACAGATGATGTTTTATTGAATAAATTCAATTTAAGAAACAATAAAAATAAAATATTAAAAATAATAAATAAATAAATATTAATCTGGAGACACAACAGAAAGAGTTCAGGATATATTTGAATATAAAATAATATATAGCTCAGTATTCATTTGGAACTGGATTTGGAATGTACTGACATGTAGTTAATAGTCAAGACCTTAAGAACATACAGTATCTCTAAAAATATATTTATAGATAGAAAGTAGCTCAAAAATGATATTCATATTTTATGAATATCTAATTCATATCTAATGCTTTGTGTACCCATTTATTTATGGAAATACTGGGTCTAAGAAGAATCTGAAAAAAGCAAGTGAAGTCTCCTCATTTAATCCAGGTGAGAAGACACTGTCTTTGTCATGAGCCCTGAGGAAGCAGAGAATTCCAAAAGAGGAAGGATGTGTGATCAACAGATTATATCTCAGATGAAGGAATGAGGAGTGAAATACATTGTCTAAAAAAGCACTGAAGAAATTGGAATGTAACTTTCTTCTAATGAAGGTAGATAATGAGAAAAAACAAGAAATCAGATGGAGGGACGAAGCGCAATATAAGAATTTTGGAGAAATATGGTTCAATAAAATCATCCTAGAAGTTAAATAATGGACACCAGCTACACGGGTTGTAAGACTAGGTATATGAAGTATATAGGGAAGTAATGAAGAACAAGATCCTAGAAAAGTAAGAAGCATACAGACATTAAGTAATATTTAGTAGTTTAATTTCACAGAAAAACTTTAGGTATTAATTAGTCAATGTGCTTGTAAGGAAAACCAGAAAATGAAGAGAAAATTTGCTTTACTTAACTTTAGTGATAATGATACATTGGATGTGAATGAGATGTTTTGATGGCAGAATTAATAATGATATTTTTCTGAGAACAGTCTGGCCTAAATATATATTATCCTCCCTATCTCTTCTGTTTCTTTTAAGATCCTGAATTAGATACATTTGCTAGCTTATAAACAGAAACCTATGGTTTGGGAATTCAGTAGCATTTTAGTTCCATCAGGTTCACAATGAGATTTCCTGCTTTTAACCTAAACTAAATTTACTCCTACCTCCTACAAAGAAAAATTGCATATATTTATTTCTTGCACAGTTTAGTATATGAATAAAGGGTAAGAGAAAACATAAGCTTAAAACAAATATTTTTTTTAAAGATTTTATTTATTTTACTTCTAGACAGAAGGGAAAGGAGGGAGAAAGAGAGGGAGAGAAACATCAACGTGTGGTTGCCTCTGGTGCAGCCGCCACTGGGGACCCAGCCCACAACCCAGGCATGTGCCCTGACTGGGGAATTGAACTAGTGACCCTTTGGTTCGCAGGCTGATGCTCAAACCACTGAGCTACACCAGCCAAGACAAAAAGGAGAGGATAAATTTTCCTTTGGCCTCTCATAGCATGTATGAAGTTAGAAAAATAAAGAAAAGCAAAACTGAAACAAAACAAACAAAAAAGCAAAAACAAGCAAAATAATTGGCAAGTGAAAACCCAAGGTCCTTGACTCAGAGAAGATGAATACTGGACTGAGAATCCCCATGAGATATGAAAGGATGGAACCCAGGGCACAGAGTAGACAACGGACAGTTGAGAAAAGGAGAAACATCTCCATGGAAACAGCAGAAAATGATTGTTTTCCTGACCTAAGGACAAAGGAAGCTATTTATATACATTTTTGCAGATTAAATATGGATTTCTGTGGCCATGTGTAGACATATGGTGCAATATGAGGAAAAGTACTTCTCACAGGTGGCTGAACATGGAAGACTTTGCTGATGAAAAATATACCAAGAGCTAAACTTACTGCCTGAGTTTCAGAATACAAATAAAATGGTCCTTTTAAATGCCAGCCCCCATGCTTAAACCAAGCTCTCATGTCATCACTGCCACATAGTGAGCCCACAGCCATCTCAAGTAAATAAAACACCAATAGATGTTCAAGGAACAAGTGGATACATTACTTAGATAAATGGCTAAGCATTTAACTATTAATTGACAAGCTTCCATGCCTAGTATTGAGTCCCTTTTATCTTAGAATTAGGTCAGTCTGTCAAGTGCTTCCTAGGGTAGAAAATCTATAAAAATAAAATAATCAAATTTCAGAAACATGTACAGTGTGATACTAGTTATAGAACAAAATCCTTCTCTCTGAAGGAATATAGGTATGCCTAGAAAATTGTCTGCAAAGAAAGATAAGCCAATACTACTTTTTTATTTGGTTACTGGTAAGGGAGTAAAGATCATCTTTGTGTGTATATGCAAAGAAAGGAAAGCAGATAGGATTCTGGGATGTACTTTTGATTTGTCATTTATATTATAGTCTATATGAGCAGTGCTTTCAGACATTATGCAATACAGGGTCTGTCTTTGCGTCAGTGGAGTGGGTATCGGTTAAGATCTGAATGCAGCTTTTTTACTGTACCTTCTATTGATATTTTAGAAAAATTACAAGAATTTATTTAGGATATCTTTTACGAGTGAAATGGTTTTGGAAAGAATTATCAAATATATATTCCCCTACTTTCTACTTGTTCCAGAGGGTTAATAACTTATCCAGACAGGTTGCATTAATTGTATAAAAAAAGTAGAGATTTTCTTCTCAGGATGCTATTATTTTGAGGAGGGAAACACATAAGGACTTTGTGTATAGGATCAATGAGAAAGTCTTCAACATATGTATGTATAGCTGGCCAACATGAATCACTTGGATCTGGGGAGGTATGCAGGATGCAGTGGTAATGTAACAGAGTTTAGAGCTCAGTGAAAGAAAATTCCAAGCTGGGGCAAGATAACATGGTGATTCGATGGAGACCAGAGCAGCCACAATAATCAGGACTCTCAATAAACACTTGAACAAAACTAAATGAGAAAGTAAACCAGGGTTTTATTCAAATAGATGTAAAGGAGCCACTACCCAGCCAAAGCCCAATAACAAAATCAACTAAAATCAACAAATTTTGTTTTGAAAATCAGAAGCGGGAAAGTAGCATCTTAAGGAAAGGGCAGGAGCTCTGTGGTGAAGTAGAAGTTAGTTTAATTATCCTTCAGTTCTCTATTTATAACGGCTAGTTTATCATTTCCAAATCTCAGTTTTCTCTTTCATTTAAAGGGTTTTTTGAATAAAAATAATTATTATTTCATATCGGGTTTTTCTTGTGTTGTTTATGCACCTGTGTGGGTTACACGAATGATGTTTGCAAGTGCCTTGTACGTTTTCTGGCACATAGATGTTTATTATTAAATGATAGTTTTCTGTTCGAACCCCATCAAACCTGAACAAAAATCTCCTTTCTTAAGGGACTTTGGAAGATGAGTATGAAGTCATCTTAGAGTCAGTAGCATAGTATGTATCAGGCAGGTAAGTTCACATCAGGAAAATACTATGTATTTCAAGTTAAAAACAAACTATTTAATATAGGTATTTGGAGATCTAACTAAAGATTCATTGGTCTGTGTGGGTGAAGAAAGGAAAACATGCTATTTTTGTGAAAGCTGGAAATTAAAGTGTTACAGGGCAGTTTCTACCGGTGATTTCAGATGCCTATCATACATCAAGAGGATATAATAAAAAAATAATCTTTTGTCTTGTACATCTCACAGTAGAATTTTTTTTTTTTTTGATTACTGGTAATCAAATCATTACCATAGTTAGCAAATAAGATTATTAGCATAATCTCACCTGGACTCTTTTGCCAAGAGATCCTAGAAAATGTAGTTATTTGGTTTTTTCCTTGCAATTCAAGAGATACTTTAGAAGTTGAAGAGATGGGTTGATAACAAGAGATCTGGTGCCAGCAAACTATGGTGTCTTTCCTTAGTATTTACCGCAGTAACAGTTGAACAATTAATTGTGTAATTCTTTACTTAATGTCTAAATCTCTTACTAGACATTTAAATTTCATGAGGACAGAGACTAGGTCTGTGTTTTTCATTACTGTTTAGGCCTCCAACCTTTTAGTTAGCCAGTGAACAAAAAACACCCCACAGTTTTTCTTTTCTTTTGTTCTTTTTTTTTTGACAGTACAAAATTAGAGTTTTTCTTTTTTTAATTGCTGTTCACTTACTGTTGTCCCCGTTTTCCCCCATAGTTCTCTCCTGCCCCGTCCAACCCCCGCTCCCAAAGACAATTCCCTCCCCATTGTCCTTGTCCATGGGTCCTTCGTACAGGCTCCCCTTCTTTTCCGCGTCATCTCCCTGCCCGCTCCTCTCTGGCCCCTGTCAGTTTGTTCTTCATTTTCACGTCTCTGGTTCATTTTGCTCATTTATTTTGTTCATTAGGTTCCACTTATATGTGAGATTATATGGTATTTGTCTTTCACTGCCAATGATACCTCAGACAAAGTTTGATCTCCAAAATATATAAAGAATTCACATGAGCCCTGGCTACTGTGACTCAGTGGATTAAGCACTGGCATGTGAACCACAGGGTCAATGATTCGATTCCCAATCAGGGCACATGCTTAGGTTGCGGGCCAGGTCCCCAGTAGGGGGTGCAAGAGAGGCAACCACACATTGATGTTTCTCTCCCTCTCTTCCTCCCTTCCCCTCTATCTAAAAATAAGAAAATAAATAAAATCTTTTAAAAAAATAAAGAACTCACATGACTCCACACCAGGAAGACAAACAATCCAATTAAAAAATGGGCAAAGGACCTGAACAGACACTTCTCCAAGGAGGACATACAGGTGGCTCATAGGCATGTGAAAGGGTACTCAACATCACTAGCCTTTAGAGAGATGCAGATTAAAACCACAATGAGATACCACTTCACATTGGTCAGAACGGCCATCATTAGGAAATCAACAAACAACAAGTGCTCGCGAGGCTATGGAGAAAAGGGGACCCTAGTACACTGTTGGTGGGAATGCAGACTGGTACAGCCACTGTGGAAAACAGTATGGAATTTCCTCAAAACACTAAAAATGGAACTGACTTTTGATCCAGTGATTCCGCTGCTGGGATTATTACCCTAAGAATCTGGAAACACCAATTCAAAAGATCCTATGCACCACTATGTTCAAAGTAGCATTATTTACAACAGCATTATTTACAGTAGCCTAAGAGCCCAACAATAAATGAGTAGATCAAAAAACTTGTACATTTACACAATGGAATACTATGTAGCAGAAAGAAGGAAGGAACTCCTACCATTTGCTACAGCATGGATGGAACTGGAGAGTATTATGCTAAGTGGAATAAGCCAGGCAGTGAATTTTGTTTTTTTAAAATGAAAGATTCTGCAAATATAAATCCATTCTGAAAGAAGTCAAATATTGATATAATTATACAGAAATTATACAGGAAAACCCAGAATTGGGTTTTTGTTCTTTCTTTTCATACATAGCTTATCTTTAAATATTTTTAATGAAAAAAATTAAATAATATTATTCCTCTAAAAGTGAGTTGTGGCTTCTACCTATTTGTATAACCAAGACTTTTGAAAATGCTGAATCCATTGTTTTATCCCAAGATTTTAAAGATTCCAACTTTGATATAGTCAAAGTTCAAGATCAATATATCCTGCCCCCTCACCCACTCTTGATTTCCACATCCAACCAAATACCACACCCAGAACTTCTTACCAGAAGAATAATTTACCTAAGTACATGGTTGTGAAGTGGCATAGAGCCTTGAGATGAACAGACAAGAAAATATAATGCAGCATTCCAAACAACCTCTCTTCACTTGTTTTTATTTGTATATCTTTGCTGCATCATGAAAAATTGTCATTTTATTAAATCTCCAGTGATGGATTAACATCTCTCACTCATTCATTATAGAATACTGCATGAATTTCCTCGATGGTGAGAAATGCATTTCTCTCTCTAGGACCCTCTCTGAGCTCTCTTTTAAGTTTTATCACTTTCTAATTCAAATTTATTTCTTTAGTCAATAAATCAGCTTTTCCTTCTGTATTTCTAGGTCTCCCTATTTTTTTAATTGAATTCATTTTGGTAACATTGATTAATAAAACCATACAGGTTTCAAGTGCACAACTCAATAGCACATCATGTAAACACTGCATCGTGTGCTCATCACCCAAAGTCAAGTCACTTTCTGCCACCATTTATCCCCTCTTTGGCCCTCTTTAACCTCTTCCCCTAATCCCCTCTCTCCCTAGCAGTCACCATACTGTTTCCTGTGCCTGTTTTTACCTTTTGGTCACTGTTGCTTCTTATTACCTATCACCATAATAGAGCCCACAGTGATTTTACCTCACTAACACATATCTTAGAAACACAATAAACACTTGTTCAGTAGACAGCTGTTCTCGATTTGTAGTGGCATGGACCTCTACAATTATAAATTCTGAGTTGGCCAACATGCACTGACATTAGTTTTTGCTTTTTACATACTTTATCTCAGGGAATTTTGTGGCAAGAATTCTGTGTTTTAATAACATGTTGAAGGTATTAAAGCTAGGGAATCGCAATGCCCTGATGTAACCATACATGCTGCAACTGTTTCTCACACATCAAGTGAGAGCTCAACTAGAAGACTGGGAATCAGTGACTCTAGAAGACTAGCCATGAGGGTCAGAAGAGCTGACTCATAAACTTTATCTGATTGTAGATGAAGGACACATTCTGTTTAATAATAGTTCTTATGTCTTTTGTTTCTTAAAAATGTCAGTGCTGGTATGTTTATGGTTTAGTTGAATTTGTTGTTGATTGGGGTATAGCAGAAGAAGTAAATGCAATAAAAATACCTTCAGTGTCCTTTGTGCTGCTGAAGTGATTCATAAATGAGAACATTTGAATTACTGCACATTAATATCTTCTGCCAATCCCCAGGTCTGTCAATCTTGGGGAAAGTAGGGAAGTGAAAGGAGTCAAAAAGGCAAGGTTGCCTTAGAATACAATCAGACAGTGGCGTACTGGTAAATGATTAATTGACATTTCAAATGTTTCAGATACAATTTGAACACATTGCATGAGTTTCATGATTCTTCTATAGTCATACCTATTAAATCTATAATGTTTCTTAGTAGCAAATAATTTTTAAAGGTAATGAAAGAAACGTTAAGTGAAAGAAGTAAAATATCTAAGTCCTCGTGGATAGTATATGTTACAGATGGAAATTTGACAATGGTCTTGTGATCCTGGTCCATGTGTGTGTGTGCCCATGTATGTGTTTAATATAAACTTCCCTTAATTCTTCTGATATAAAACAATATTATGACTAGGTTTTTATTTTTTGTGTGATATTTTATTGTTTACTGAATGGATTGATAAAAATATGGACAAAAATGGAAAACAGTGATCAAAAATATTTATAAAAATGGTACTCTTAAAAATAGATAATCTATGTAAAAGAAAGTTAGGAGAAAAAATAATTTCAAGAAGAGTATCTTAAATTAAATGTTCAATGCTATTTTAAGATTTGATTTTCTAAATTAAACAATGTGGATAAAATTTGATGGCACATTAGCAAAATAGATGCTGAAGAAATGCATCTAGAATTATATAGAATTTTGTAAATTATTGATCAAATCAAAAGAATAATTTTCATAGCCACTGAAGCATTAAAGGATAAGTGACTTAGTATGCAGTTCACTCAGGAAATAGCATAATAAACTGTCAGGAGGTTTTCCTGAAGCTGTTAATTTTTAAGCATAGAAAAAAACTTGACCCAGTTTTTCAGCAATACTTTACCTCCTATCTAAAACCACCTGCAAATAGTTTATTTGCATTGGAATAAAACACAAGGACCTTCATCTTCCTTTTCCCTATTAGTAGGATAACAAACCTGTGTTCATGAAGTACAGCATCGTTTTTGTTATAAATGAAGAATCTGCTGACTTTCTGCCACATCTGGCTGCTGAGCTATCAGCGATGAATAAACAGTAGATATTCAACTGCCAGCAGCCATTCTTTAAAAAATGTGAATTTCTTTCCCACCCCAA
Source organism: Mormoops blainvillei (assembly GCA_004026545.1). Taxonomy (NCBI): domain Eukaryota; kingdom Metazoa; phylum Chordata; class Mammalia; order Chiroptera; family Mormoopidae; genus Mormoops; species Mormoops blainvillei. The sequence goes on from PVJD01003557.1 coordinate 118,207, forward strand.
AGTTCCCTTGATTGTAAGTGTGTCCCATCTTTGATAACAACCAAGACTTTAAAAAGAGATCAGATTTTATGGTGCAGGGGGCAAACCATTTATTAGATAATATAAGGAAGTACAAATTTATTTGTAGTTCAGAAGCTAAATCTTTTCCCAATGTTCAATAACCTATAAAAGTTAAAATGGTTACTAAAGAAAGGACACTTTCACAGTATCAGATTTAACATTTGCCTCGTAAAGTAATTTCTACTCTCTTTTGAGAAACTTACAATAAAGGAATTAATTTTATGAAGAACCTGGAATCAAACTGAGTGAAATCTTAATGACCCTGGTCAAAGAGAATGAGGACAGTTTAAACACAACAGCTAAAGAGTATGGCCTTTGAAATGTATATTTAACTGAAAAATAATGTAGAACTACACATCTATAAAATTCAAAGCTCCACATTAATATTTTCCCCATAGATTCCAAATGGACTTCATTTTCCATACCTTAAACTTCAAAAGAATTGCATATATATAAATAGAATTATTAGCCATAGATATGTCAAAATATTTTTTCAGTATGGCTATGTAAAAACTTACTACAGCACGGAGCAACAAACTCTTTTTACATTAGGATAACAATGCATATGAAAATATGCCACTGGATTGGATGTAATCATAAAATATAATGAGGCTGTTCTTATGATTTTTGCTTTTATTAATAGAGTCTTAAAATATGATAACCATTTTTCTTAGCAACTGTAATATAACTGTTGACCCCTATTGTAACAATAAAACATATATACCTTTGTCCCTAGTATTCTGCTTAGTTGATTTTTTTTCCCATTTCATTCTTAAACTTCAAGTTTGTTCAGATGTCTGTTTCAAACTGAGATTATGTTGAATTCTCATACATATCTATGTTCTTATCTATCATTCCCAGTTTAATGTCTTCTGAAAATTGATATTAACTCATTTTATAATTAATTTGTATTTTATATCTATAATTCATAAGTTTCATAGGAAATATAGAAAACATTTTCTCATGTCTCAGAATTTTTGTTTAATCCTAAATAAATGATGGCTACATACTCCTAAATTCTAAAGAAAATGAACAAGTCTCTGCGGATTTAATAAAGAAAAGTAACCAGATGAATTCTGTTACTTTTAATTCTTCACTTACCTCAATCAATTAAGCTTTTATTTAAAGAGAAGAGTAGACATTCAGAGACCAATCATACAGAAATTGAATTATATGTCCAAGTGAGAGTGCTTCCACTCATTTCCTTTGGAGGCAAAGGATGGGGGATTAAGCTTTCATTTTATCCTGTGGCCAAGTAAGAAGAGAGTTCAAAGACATTGGCCAGATCGGATGCTTTTGCTGTCAAAATTTTGAAGGCTAAACACCTGTTGATGCATTTATGATGGCAGGATGAGAAAAGGGAAAAGCTATTAGAATACACATCCACATATTTGGATGAGTGACTATCCTATAGGTCAAATAAATGCCATAGAAGATATAAAATGCTTCTACCCTCACCTTCTATGCACTGTCAGACCATTGCAATAAATCAGTGGGAGAAGCAAATTGTCCAGATTAGAGAATATATAGAGGCCGTGTTCCAAATAACTCACAAATGCCCTATATGACAAAACCAGCCTTTGGGTGTCTGCCTCACAAGAGAAATAAAAGTCATATTACTTAAAAAGCTTTCTACTCCTTTCTTTTAATTTTTCCTGCTATAGTCTTCCTGCCTTTCCTACTACAGCTCTGAGTGAGCCATAACAACCAAAGGAGACCTGGATAAGCAAGTAAAGGTGGGAGCACTAACCGTACTGCTTCCTGTTACATATTAATTTTAAACTAGGGGTTGAAGAACAGAGATGGAGAATGTTCTGATTTGGTTGCAAGATTGTAGTTTTGCTTTACATTTAAATAGACCTTTTAATACCTGAAAATAAGTCCAGTCTACCAACCTTAAATTTGTATGCGTTAAAATTTTGTTGAAAATTACTAGAAAGCTAGATAGTGGCTGGAGTTATTTTTAAGGAGTGGGGGTTAGAAATCCTTACAAGCATGTTTGAAAGCAGCATTGTGAGTGGGAGACATTATTTCTTCATTTCTTCCTTTCGCCAATAATTTCAGACTGACTGATAAACCTGCTATATAAGAACTATAAAAACCTTTAAAAAATACCCTTTGCTTCTTTAGCATGTTTCCTTCTCTAACCTATTCTGGAGGACAACATGACTTCAAAATTGGTTATATCTTCTTTCTCATATAGTGTAGATAACCTGCATTTGTAGTTTTTCCTTTTCATTTTCCTTCTTCTTTTTTTTTTGCCCCATATATATTAAAAAAGTATATCCTGAGTTTCCATCTTATTGATGGCAAATGATTAGGATCTAAATACATAAGATAACCCATGTTCTGAGGAAAGTATTAAGATATTTAAAGTCCAATGAGAAAACAAACAGAATGGAATGCCCTCAACTATACATTTGGGTATGATTTTTATTTAATTCATCTCTGCATGCTAAAACATATCTCCATCTTCCTCAAATATATGGTTGTTTTTAAGGTAGAGATGTTATATTTGTCTCATATCTGTGTACCTATATGTGTGTATGTACACACATTTAGGTTCTGTTGTTGTTATAGTATTTTTGGTTTGTAGAATTATACTGTGCTTTGGGAGATGAGTTGTCCAAAAAGAATGACACAAAATCTGTTCTACCAAATTAAGGAAATCAATAGAGATGGTGCTGATTGTTGTTTACACATTGATTATAGAGACGACACAGCCATTTAAAAAATAAATTAAAATTTGCTTCTATTCTAGATATGAATATGTGTGGCTCACAAGAAGGTCCAAATTATGCTAATGGAGGAGGTGCCCTAATTCTCTGTAGTTTTGTTTCTCTTCCCTCTGTTGCCTCTTCATCAACTAGCTATCCCAGGAATTCCCTAAAAGGATTATGAAATAGGTAAAAGGAAGAAGTGCAAGGAAACTTCGGGTCCCTAGAGCAGGAGACTAATCAGCTGAAAAATGAAACCTGGCCCTTTAGAGGGAGAGTTGGATTGTTTGGAGAAGCAAGAAAGAACACAAATCAAAGTCAAACTGTTCCCATTTCTTCTTCTCCTAATAGATAATTCTTCATTTTTTTTCTTAATAGACACATTAAAAATACAGGATTAATGGGTGATTTTAACCACGTCAAAGACATAGAATTATTATATGTATAGGAACAGTTACATGTAATCTTGCAAAATATATTTCCCAATCAATTCTTCTATTTTTCTAAGAACTGGAGGGCATTTTGGGACCAAACTGGGATTAGTGTTAAATTGCTTTGTTCACCAGGAGTGTGTAGAAACCCATGGCATGGAAGACAAAAAAAAGTCTAAGATTAATAAACAGGTTATATTAATTGTGTACAGAAAGCATGTTTTTGATTTTGACAATCAGTTTTTCCCATACTCAATCTTATTATTTTAGGCACATAATTTCTGTATTTCTAAAGCCTCCATGACATCACAACTCAAAATGTTCTCACTTAAGTTCAGGAAGAATGTCAAAGATTCAGTTTTTCAGATAATATTAAGAAATTGATTATGAAGTCCACTTTAAAAAGGAGTCATTATTACAACAGCCTTGTTAAAAAGATTTTACCCCATTAGAGTACTCTTATTGATAGAGATTTATTTGAATCACATGTATATCTGAAATGGATTCTGACGTCTTGTAAAAACTCAGACTGTCAGTGGCAAAAGAAGTGAAAGAGGTCACATATATCTATGCCATGCTAGGCATAGTTAACCAGAATATGTGAAATAAATACTTTCTTGAAATTCTTTGTTTACCTTTTTTTGGCTTTATTTGTCTGAAATTACTCATTTAAAAAGTGTGAATAATAGGTCACTGTTTGAGTATTAACTCAGTTAATACATGTAAGGTTGTTTAGAAGAAGGTCAGTATAGCCCTGACCAATGTGGCTCAGTTGGTTTGGTGCCATTCCACAAAATGAAAGGTTGCCAGTTTGACTCCCTGTCAGAGCACATACTTGGATTGCAAGTTTTGTCCTGGTTGGGGTGCTTGTGATAGGCAACAAATGGATGTTTCTCACATCAATATTTCTTTCCCTGCTTCCCTCTCTCTAAAAATAAATAAATATCTTAGAAAAAGAGTGTCAGTATATAGTAAGTATCCAATAAATGTCATCTCATGGTGGTTAGTAGTAATACTACAACTAGTAGTAGTATCTTCTCATTTTAGACAATAAAACCTAGGGGGGTATGTGTGTGTGTGTGTGTGTGTATGTAATATTATAAATAGGAATCAATTTTTATGTTAGTTTTGATCATTAAGTCTCTCTGAACTCCTGATGCCAAATGATGCTGTATGCCAAATGAGGCATGATTTTAATCTGGTATTTAATTAAATCTATTAAACTCTAAGACATTATATAATTTAAATAGAAGTCCATAATAGAGATGTCAAATGGGATATTCAGAATAAGGGAAAAATGCTGCATATTTAGCAAATAATGGATTTAGTTAATATCAAAAACATGAGTTAGATCAGTTTTTTCTCTTTTGTCCATGTGCACATGTCATTTGTTAGTGATTTGTGATGTTGAAGTAACTAATAATAAACAAACTTCCGGGGATATTGCCAAAAATTTAGAGTTTATTGTTTTGGTGTTTGTTTGTTTTTTTTCCCCCTCAGTGTCAGGCATTTTGAAAGCTGTTTGTTGTTTAAAGCAAAAAGACAAGAAGTTTGTTTTATATACCAGTGAGGAGTGTTCTGAAAGCAAAACAGCTGAACTTATTAAGGTGGTTAGATTAAGATATTGTACACTAAAGTAGTAGTTCATGTCTGTAACCTTTCCCCACTCCATCTGCTCTGAGAGATAATATGTGCATCCACAATATAACTTACAGAATTTTGTTCATCTTGGCTGAATGTTCTTGGTTTGATGTTTAATGATTTGTGCCATTCTTCTCATTTAGCAATTCCTATGTTTTTTGCTTTGAATGCTTGTCAACTCTGCAGAATATGTGTGGCAATGTTTACTCACTGTCCCAGTGAAAAAGATGGAAATCTTATTCCAAATAAAGGTTATACATTTTTCTGAATGTTGGTAAATGACATAAAATTTTTATAGGAACAACAAAATTCCTTGTAGGGCTTCGCTCCTTGATTTGATATCTGCGTTATCTAGCCGAAAGGGAGAAGAGAGACCTCATTCAAGGCTCTCCTGTCTTCAACCAAGACATTACGGGTTTTGGCATAATTGTTTTCTGGTCCACTTTTAATAACCATTCTCTGTGGATCAAGTGGCAACCCTAGTCTCCTGGGGTGCAGGGTCGTTGCAACAAGCAGAGGTGTGTTTTGTTTAATATCTTAAATTATCAGGCTAACATACTTGTTTTTCTCCACAAATAATATGTTTAATCTTGGGTTTGTAGTAGGTTACCTATTTAGTCATAAAGACATGTGTGCTGAATACCACAAATGGGATCTGGAACTTAATAAGTACTTAATAAATGTTTGGGAAACAAAATGCATATAAAATTCCCCTTTTTTATTGTAACATAGTCAATGTGTATATTAAGGAAAGTAAAAACTAGCATAAATAGTGAAAAACATACATAAAAATCAATTAAATGAACTACTTTGTGTGCTTGAAATTTTAATGAGTCCTCTAAGAATTTCCAGAGCTTTGCTTTTCGGACTAAAATTTCTCAAATCATTTCTTATTAGTATGTATGCTTTAACTTATTAATATTTCAGAGAGGCATGCTGTTAAACTCTAGGTTTCCTATATGTTCCCCCTTTTTCTTAGATTTTTATTTTATTCATTAATAAAATATTTTATCTAGCTAGTAAAAGAAAACCTTTTGTATATGAAGGTCATTGCCCTGTCTTTTTTATAGTATTTAGCTTCATTATACACCAACGTGACTTTACTTTCATCAATTAATTTTTTTAAAAAATCAATAACTACCTCAATTAAATCAGAATGTGTGTTCTTTTCAAGCTTGCATTCCAGTTCATTTTTGTGACTCACTTTTTTTCCATTGCTGTAACTAATTCTAATATTTTCTTTCTCCTCTGTATCTATTTGCAGCTTCTAGATTGACTCAGGTTAGAAAATTAGAAAAATAAGCTGGGGAGAATTGTGTGTTTCTCAGGGTTCATGAGTCCCAGAGTAGAAGTCAATAAAATGAAGAATCCTTAAGACTTTTGGCAGATTCTTTAGTTTTTGATACTTGTCCTGTGTAGCTCAGAATATGGTGCACATGTCGTGGCTAATCAGAATTCTGAGAACGCCTAGAGATGCTATGAGGCCCAACCAAAGCAAGATCTTGTGGTGAAACTTCCTTAAAAAAGGAATATTTTAGTTGACATAAAAATAAAATAAAAATTAGCTAGAAGAAGAAGAGCACTGAGGAGAGCAATTTCTAGGTAGATGTAATTGGAGATAAAGACTTTGTGATATGGGGGAAAAATGAAAACTAAGTAGGCTGGCATGGCTGGGATTTCCTAGAGGCCCAAGAAATATATGGCATGATATGCAGCTGGAGATGTAGGGAAGGAGAGAAATTAAATAACCTACTCAAAAATTTTCATTCCATGGTGAAGATTTTATTTTGACTCCTAAAATCATCAAAAAATCCTTAAGAGTTTTAAGAAGGGGACAAAAGTTGCGTAAATTTAAAAAATCAGATGGACAGCAAATAAATACATATGTTATTTCTCCCTGAACTCCTTTCCTAAATCCAATGATCCTCTTATAGATATTTTTAGTCATTCTCATTGATTTTGCCCTACCGAAAACACATGTTCTCCATAATCCTATACACAGCACCTCCAGCAATACCAATTGATTGCAGTGGTTAACAAGTAGAAATATGTTTTCTATCTTTGGCCTAAAAAAAGTAAAATGTGCCAGAAAACTGTGCCATAATATTTGTGTAACGAGATTCTTATTTACTAATAACTTCAGAACTTTGTTCTAGAGGATGAAGTAATTAGAAGACTAATCTTGGATGAGATAGTTTGATACGCATGTTAGGTGTAGGTATTATATGCACAACCAAACTCATCATTGTTTTTATTAGTCTAAATCTTACTCCATTTTAAGGAAATAATACATAAAATTTAATGAGCAAACCTTAGAGCATCAGTATTTGCGTTGCAGCTGTGCTATTAGTAAAGTGTAATTAATGCTATTAAAATGCAAGCATAAGAACAGATGCTAGTTTAAGATAAATATTTAAAAGTCTTCATCTGAGTTATACTGGGAAATATTTCTATTTTGCATTAAATTCCATTGAAATAGAGTTCAAGGTGAAAAAGTGCAAAATCTTTACTGGAATGCTTTTGGGACACACACCTGTAAGGAAATAAAGAAAGCAGAACTGGACATAGGGCTAGACTTTGCAAAGAAAATACAGAATGCCCAGTTGATAAATAATGAATAGTGTTAAGTATAAGTATCTTCCCAATATATCATGGGACTACTTATAATATTAAAAATATATTGCCCTGGCCAGTGTGGCTAAGTTGGCTGGAGCATAGTCCCATAAACTAAGAGGCTGCAGGTTTGATTCCAGGTCAGGACACGTGCCTAGGCTGCGCATTGAGTCCCCAGTTGGGGCGTGTATGAGAGGTCCCTCTTAGGGGCACATACAAGAAACAACTAACCAATGTTTCTCCCTCATGGAGATGTTTCTCTTTTTTTCTCTTCCCCTCTCCCTGCCTCTCTCTAAAATCTATAAGCATGTCCTAGGTAGAGAATAGAAAAAGAATTTAAATATATATAGGTTGATTGTCCAAAGTTTAGATTCAACTGGGCATGCCATATTTTATCTAGTGAAACTAAACTGAGCCCTCAGCCAATTCTGCTGGGAGCCCTTTGTATCTGTTCCAAATCAAGGAAAATTAGCTTCCTTTGAGTGCTTTTCAAGGGCCAGTGGCTACCCTTTTGATTGAAGCAAAGCTGTGGGAGAATTAATTCCTGTTAGGTTGCTTTAGGGCAATACATAGTGGAATATACAGCTGTGAACAGTGAACAGCTGATGCTCTGTATGGTTGTGGAATGGGTGGGTCTGTGTCCATAAGAGGGATGCGGATGGGACATCTTACGTCAGTTTCCAGGTTGATGTTCAGGTGATATGTCTATGTCTTCATTTTGTTTCGTTGTTGTTATGACTTTGTCCTCTTAACAATTAATTTTCTGACTTTATGCCTCTTACACAAAGCTGAAGAATTATAGCTACAGATGACAATTGTAATTTAAGGGAAGAGATTTTATGTTGACTTAAAAGACTTCCTTTCTTTACCTTTTACCAAGTCAGAAAAAAAAATGTATACACTTATACAATTACCCTCAATTAGATTTCTAGATAAAATTAAAAGGCATTATAATATTCACCCGTTTTATTATAAAAGAGGACAGAGAAAAACAAATTTTAATAATTTTTAAGAAAGGGTTTTTTAAATGACCCTCAACTATTTTTATATAAATGGCTTAATTTGACATCTCCTTAGAAATAAGAGAGATCAAGTCTGAAGAAATAAGAAGAGTACCTTACTTGGGAAAGAAATAAAAACTTGATAACCATGGGATGTAATAGACACTACATAAAATGAACCCCAGGTTTAATGAAATTCTAAACAACAACAGAAGTCTAATTTTACAAAAGTGCTAATTTGGTATAAAATTCAGCCTTATGAGGTCATTCATTTTAAAGGATGGAACTTTTAAAAAATCTTTTATTTAGTCAAAGATTTGATTAAGCAAAGCACACGGCACAATGTTGGCACTTTTAAACACTCAACGGGTATTGCTTTTTTATTATGATGATGATGATCACGTGCAAAAAACTGCTACTTTAAATATTCTGTAACTAGTTACTATGTTTAACCAAGTTAACCTATCTAAAAGCAGATATGTCTTGATATTTAAAATAAAATAATTGCCCTGAAATGGGAGAAGTGAATTCAAAGTCAACACCCTCCAGGGCAAGGCAGATGAGACAGGAGACAGAAGCAACCCTGGGGAAGTGGGGCCTGTATAACTCAACATGAAGACATTCAAATTCAAATACAAAATTAATGATCTACTTCCCAGGGAGCCAGACTTTGAGACAAGTAGAGGATCAGTTTATAATTCTTGAAAAGTAAGACTATCAGAGATCTGGAGTCATTACCAGTTTGGAAATATTATAGTATAAAACATAGTTAAAGCAATCATAAGAAATGAAAATACCTTACATATCATTTTCTTACAAGGGATAGAAACATATTTAAATGTCCCTTAGTAAATATGGGTTCAACTGAGGATAAAATAACTTTGGTACTACTGTAAAGTGGAAAATCAGTAGGTAGATGCTCATTTTTCTCTATTTCTCTCATTGTGGGTCTACACCGTTCCTCGTCTTTATTCACCTGTTCTACTATTCTCTCTGAGACAGGACTCCTGGGCAAAGCTCATAGTATTTTCTCCCTTTAACTTAAGTGTGTTATCAAACTAAAGGACTGTGTTTATCTGCACACATCAAAGCTGAATCAAATGCAAACAGGAGTTTGCAGCAAAGAAAGTAAAGGTTTGTTAGTAAGGGAAATGGTGCCAAACTCAGTCACAGGTGAGCTATTTTTCCAAGACCTGGCTCCCTGATGGCTTCTAGGTGATGAGTTATATATGGGAAAAATTATTAATCATGATGAATAAGGGAGTTAGGGTAATGGTTAGGGTCGCACTCTCTGTTGATTGGCTGGTGCTAGGTTAGGGGGTAATTGATCATTGCATCTGATCCTGATGTTAGCCATGACATTGCTCTATCTGGTTTCACAAACATGTGGTAAGTGTGGTCATTTCGCTTTTCTGGATGTGGAGTTGAAACACAACTAAGGCCTAGATGTTACCTCTAGCTTTTCTGAAATGCTGTCATTGTGATCAATAGACTTGAGGCTTTGTTTCTAAGATTATTTGATGCAAACCAGAACCACATTGTCCTGAGGGCTTAATTATTAAGACAATGGACATGCAAGGGAGAGGGATGTTAGGTGGGTCAGGGTGCTGGATGAGACCACTTTGAATCAATAAGAAAAAAAAAGGAGAAAAGTCAGATTGAAGAAATGAAGCTTGTGTGGGATTGCAGCTGGACTCATGGCTTTGGGTTGCTATGGCACCACTTCTGCTCAGATACTTCTAAACCTACTAGATTAAATGCCTATATTTAGCACACTATACTACCCAGTCTTCTAAATCAAATTCAAATGCTTGAGAAAAAAAATCCAGTCTGTTGTTTTTGATTGATTCAGGCATCCATTTCTACTTTACTGAGCTGTAACCAGAAAGCAAGGTCATGTGATACAAATAGAACTTGCTTTAAAAACTCTGTGCTTTATCAGAATGTCAGATAAGGACATATAAAGACTGAGATGAAAAGACTATGATACCGCTTTATCATGTAATTCAAAACCAAAACATTTTGAAACTATAAAATACAGACTTGATGAAGACAAATTGCAAATTCTAGTTTACAAAGTTCAAGATAAGGTCATGAAAGGTAAATCTTCTAACTCTATGTATGTTTATGTTCATTTGGCACCCTAAACTCTAAAGCACATGTTTCCCTTCCTGAAGTTAACCCAGCAAACACTGAGCAGGTCTATTCTGTTTCTAACTCACAAACTTCATTAATATTCCTAATCCCAGATCATCCCTCTGGTAACAAACAAAGAGAACAGATTTATAGATACATTCTTCCCCAAAGGTAGGGTAGGAATAACTTTTGGGGGGCATAGAAGATCAAAGTATAAACTAGCTTTTTCACTCTGGTCTGATTGCGTTAGACTGAGGTTTCAATTAGCTTAGTTACCTGTGACTGTTTCACTAGAACCAAAGTCATTATGAATGATTCATCCCCCTTTTAAATTTCTTCTACACAGGTCCTCTTTCTATGTCTTATCTGAACATAATAATCTCCATTTAATAGATGAGGAAATTGACACACAGAAGAGGTAATTTACTGGCAATCCCATAGCTAATCAGTGATTAACCTGGAATTCGTAGGAAGGGCACTTTGGATTCAGAAACCACTCTTAGCCACTGTGATAAAGGGAATCAAAGTCTGCTTATTATTTTCCCTCACTTCTCCCATGTTCTTGCACCTTTAATAAGAACACCTCTGCAAACGTCAAGTTACAGAAGAATTTACAATTCTGCGAGCTTCTCAGAAAATAAGAGTTTTATGCGGCGTGCAGTGTTCTACCATAGATGAACTAAACTTTATCTGAAAAGTTGATTTAGTTTTTAAATTAAAGGGTAACTGATTCATTCCTCATTCCCAAATCTAGATTAATTCAGATTTGTGAAAATAATATTTAAAAAATATATATCTTCTAACTCAAATCATTAAATTTCAAAAGTAAAAATTTAGGTAAGTGTATTTCTAGACATTTTACACTAGTAATGTAACATACTATTCCTCTTGTACTTTATTTCAACATTTGCATAACATATTCATTTTATAATATCCATATATAAAAATTAACTTGTAAATTGTAAATGTAATTAAAATCATTTAACATAGTTCAGTATTTTAATGTGGACTAATGCCTAAATGATATTAAGCTATTTTTTTTTGTTTTATAATTTTTATATTTAAACTCCAGCCAGAATCCAAATTTTATTTTATGCTATAGTATTGAAAAACTGTTGCCAAAGATTATTTCTAAATATAGAATTACATTGCATTAAATATTTAAATCTTTTTAATGCAAGCCTTTTTTTTGTAAAAATAATGCTAAATTTTTTAATGTAAAAAAACCCAAGAATTTTGTTTCCTTTTATATGCACTATTGGTGTTAAAAGCTTCAATAATAATTACTACAGATATAATATTAAACAATAAATAACACAATTATTTAGTGAAGCAAAACATGAAATTATGTAACTGTAATGGCAGAAAACTACAGGCTACAGTAACAATGTAGCATGAGCAACGAGTGCCTTACTTTCTGTGTGGTATTCCAGGTCAAGGGGAGAGGCATGTAAATTCCTATTAGATCCCATGTGTCCTTATGATCACTTTTTTATCATTTGATGTTGACAGGTTTCCTGAAGTATACTTATGTCCCACTGGTGATGTATGAACAGTGTTAATTTAAAAATGATTATGTTTGTAATATTTATTATGAAACAAAACACTGTTTTTTCACCTATGCTGAGAATTTTAGGACTTCCTCCTTTCTCCATCTGCTGCTACAAGGCCAACATTGTTTCTTGCTTATAAATGTGCAACACTCACTACCTCTCTCTGTTTCCATTTCTGCTTCTCTGTATTCTGTTCTACATAGGGCAAAGAAAACTATAAACAACAGAAGTCAAATCATACCACTCTTCTGCTTAAAATTATCTCACGATCTCATTCACTTCGAGTAACACCCACACACCCTGCTGTGCCTGCTCCATGAAACCCATTCAGATCGCATCACTTAAACTCTATTCCTGATTCACTTTTCTCCAGCAAGATGCTCTTTTTGCTGTTATTGTTCCTTACACCTTTTGGGCTCATTCTTGCCTTATGGCATGCACACTAGCTCTCTCCTCTGCCAGAAACGTCCTTCCCCAAATGTTCTGGCTAACTCCCCTTGACACTTCAGCTTAAACAAAATCTCCTGGACATCTCTCACGAAGTACAATAGAAGTTCCATTAGAGTAGGCTTCGGGGAGGCCCCTGAAGACCTTTTTTTTTTTTAATGTTTGGTATTTTCTGAAATAAAACCTAATGAGCAATATATTAAGTAATTAAAATGTGGAAGTTATGTTGCGCATGTCTTAATCTCACGCGCCTGTCCAATTATTTTCTCTGTACCTATCACCTGTTGTTTGCTAGAGGCTTGTCCCGATTTCCATGTAGGGAACATGCAGGTTCGGGCTATTTCTTCTGGTCAGATCCTATTCAATACATTTTATTTTATATCTCAGAGTGGTTGACTTATACCTCTCACTCCCTAAGGATCCTAGAGCAATAGCTGCAGAGTCAGACTTTTCATGTGACCTAAGCACACCTCTGCTCTCTCCTATTAGCCACAGGGGGGCTTTTGAACATTTGTTCTACCTCCAGTTCCTTGTTTTCCTCCAAGGCTCAGTGATAAAAATCTGAACTCCTGCTCTGCCATCTGCTTTTACTTTTTGTTTCTTTATTCATCCTCCAATTGCCACTTCTGCTGATTATCCCCAGCAGGATAAATCTGTTTTCAGCAAAATTCTGCCTAAGGGAAATGGATGGTTGGGGAGAAATAACTGTACAGTGTTGATAGTATTCATCAGAAGCCAAATTTATTACATTAGAGGACAGAAGCAATTGCTGAAAGGAGTATCTTGAGTCAGGAATTCAGCAAGTTTTAAGGAAACACTTTCAGGACACAGAAGAAAAATTCCTATTGAAATTCTCATACCCACCAGATTGAGTTGACTAAGTAAAGCAATGAGTCTGGTTAAGATTGTTTAGGCATCAATATCATTTGCATCATATAAGCGTCCAAAAGCAAAAGCAAAAACACATAAAGGAATTAGCAGTGTTAGCTACAGGTACAATTACTGGCTCTGTATTGGAAAAAAATCAGGAAGAGTTTGGGAGAAAATTGTATGATGAAAAAATATGACTTAGGGTAGGGTTGGAGTTAGACCTGAATTGTTAATATATGTGTGGTGTATGTATATGTATATATTTACATATAATATATCACACACAAGTATAGAGGGGTGGGCAAAAGTAGGTTTACAGTTGTAATATAAATAAGCAATACGATAGTAAATAACAGTAAAAGAATAAACTCTGTGTTTCACATACTCACAACTGTAACCCTAATTTGCCTACCTCTGTACATAACCACACATGTATATGCACATCAGTACATATGCATACGTGTGTTTCAGATGTTGAAAATATAAATTGTTCTAACAAAGAGTGTGAATTTTTATAAAGAAGTATATATTTCTTTGCTCTCTAACAACTGATATAATGATATATTTACAGGAGTGAATGAGAGAGTCCATCTCCCATATCAGATCTACTTGGTATATTGGATATCAATTGTATTAACTTTCTCTAGCTTGATATGTAAAATAACTACTATCATTGTATACCTTTTATTTATGTACATACAGGTCAAAAGCTTTTGTATAGATTTCCATGTTTGTAAATTGTTTATCCCAGCAATTTTCACCCTTTACCTTTTTAATGAGTTCAGCCTATTTAATAATTATTAATTTGTAAAGATTCCCTAAGGAGATCAACACTTGACATAAATGTTACAAATGTTTCCCAGATTATATAATTTTCCTTCAATTTGGTTCATGGTGATTTTTAACTTTTTTAACTATAACATTTAAAATTTTCTTTTGTAGCAAATTTATTTTTTTGTATTTATATTTTTGAGAACTTTACAAAATATCTTCCCATCAAAATATTGTTCTTTTGAATAACAGCCTTTTTAAAGATGATCGAATATAAAATTATTAGAATATGAGATCTGTCCAGAAAGTATCCGGCCATGTACTATGAAAAAATAGAGATATTTATTGAAGAAGTACAAGATACAAGAAACATTGTACATGGGACAATGATGTCTCAGTCTCCTTCAAAGTAGGCACCTTGGGACCTCACACAGTTCTCCCAATTGCCATCGGCTGCCCCATAGTATTTCCCTGAGTCTCATCAACAGTCTGAAATCTTTTCCCTTTGAAAGGTGATTTAAGTTTTGGGAAAAGCCCAAAGTTACAGGGCACCAAATCTGGGCTGTAGGGGGGCCAAATCACCTGCATGATTTGATGTTTCACCAAAAAAAACTCTTCATGAGATGTGATGCACAAGTGGGCACATTGTTGTGATGAAGCTGCCAATCACCAGTTGCCCAGAGTTGTGGCCTGCTTTGTCCATTGCACCTCTCAACTGATGAAGAACATTGAGGTAGCACTCCTTATTAATTGTTTGGCCGGGTGGGGCATACTCTTGATGGGTAACACCTTCCCAATCAAAAAACACAGTTAACATGGTCTTGATCTTGCTGCAACTCTACGGGGCCTTCTACAGGTAAGAACCAGGCAACTTCCATTGGGATGACTGGGCCTTCGTTGCTGGGTCATTGATATAGACTCACCATTCATCTTCTGTCATGACCTTCTTGAGGAAATCTGGTTCACTGGTAGCAGTTTGAATCAAGTCATTAGCAACTGCAACACGATGTTCCTTCTACTCTGGTAGCAGAAGCCGTGGAACAAATTTTGCCCAACATATGTAGTTGTTGGAATCCCCAGATCTGCTTCTAGTTCTCTCACTGTCAGTGGCTGATCTTTGTGAATTGCAGCCCACACATGTTCAGTATTCTCAGGAATTGTGCTTGTTGCAGGCCTCCCAGAACATGGGTCGCTTTCAACAGATTCTCGATCATCTTTGAAATATTTGTGCCACAATTTTATTTGCACTGCACTCATTGTATCATCCCCAAAGACTTCTGAATCATCTGAATAGTTTATGCAAAGGAATGTTCAAGTTTAAGGCAAAATATGATGCAGATTCGTTGCTCTACTCACTCAGTCATCGTGAATGCGATGGCCACACAGTTACAAACGCTCACTAGTACACATACTCACTCAATGGTGTCCACCACCCCCACTGACTAGTACAGTGAAGTCATCATTGTTTACTCATGCACATTCCAGTCCACTCTTCTTGGCTGTCAGGTTACGTTGATGTCACACAAACCATTCTTGTTATACTAACAATGGCTGGACTCTTTCCAGGCAGACCTCAGTATATACATTTGTATACCTAAGACACACACAAATGTACACATTATATTTATTATATATTTTATATATATATAAAATGTGTGTAGTTGTGTGTATATAATAAAGTCTTTAATGTATAATTATTTCATTTAAATATATATTCATAAAATACATTTTTGAAGTCAAAACTATTAAACAATTTGTAACTTTATTTGAGTAAAATAAGCAAATGGTTGCAAAATGATAATTAATAATGAAATGAATTATTGCCAAAACATTAGGCTTTTCTCCATATCATTTTAAATGTTCTAATCTTGTTTTCTGTCATGTAGAATGCAATGTTAGTTTTGTTAAAGTTTTTAAATAGGAGTGAATTGAAATGAACAAATGACTGAATGAAAAGTGTTGTCAACCTCAAGGTAGGTTCTATCTACTTTAGGAATAACTTCAAACATTAAAAAATGGCCCCTATATTATATGCAAATATGTTTAAATATAAATTAATATTATGTGTGGTTGTTATTTTAGTCTAGATTTATAACCTTTACCTTTTATTTAAAATTATAATTCCTATATAATGTACATATTTATTAAATTTATATTACATAAAAACAATACATATAATATATTCATCATCCAGTAAAAAGAACAAACAGGTTATGTAACTTAACTTACATTCATTCCATATGAAATTCCAGCTTCTTAAAGCTGATTTCTTCATTTTCACAAACAGAAAATCACTTCATGGATTAGTATGATCATGTGATCTCTTACTTTATGAACATATATATACAGCTTGTTTCACTTGCTTATCTACATGCATAAACTAGCACAAAGGTCTTGAAATATTAATGTAAATAAAGCCACCTAGGTAGACTTAATTATGCAGATTTTTAGGTACTACTTTCAGGGATAGAGGTGAGGGGGTGGTGAGGGGGTTCTCAGAAATATGAAAGTTTAAGTAGTAACACAGGAGACCTTTGATCAAATACTTCTGGGACTTCATTTGAGAAATATTGGCTTCGAACTTGCAGCGCAATGCTCACCAAGAACCTCAATAGCTAGTGATTCATGTATTATTTCTCATTTGAATGGGAAGATCCCTAGTTATTTTTCTATTAATAATACTGTTTACCAGTGGCTGAGAGAGGTATGCTGTTGTATTAAGACCATTAATTCATTCAACAAATAATTAGAATACCTACTCTGTTTCAGGCAATGTGTTAGGCTCTAAGTTTCCCGGTGAACCTATACCTATGACCCCTGACCTCATGGATCTCACATGTCAATAGCAAGTATATAGGTCATGGCAGTTTCTGTGTTTCTTATTTCTTCTTTGGCCTGGAATACATGGTACATGTCGATTGCTTTTTCATCCTTTTGTGAATGCAATATGATGGCACATAAGTGTAGCCTAGTCCTTATAATGTAGCTGTGGACAATGTATCAATGTTGGTAGCTGAAACTAAGAACCTAAGTGTAGTGGCTTAATAAGGTAGTTTTCTCAATAATAGGCATTAATGCTAGAGTTTTAGGGTTCTGCACTTAAGGCTATTAGAGAATATGTAACCTGGGACCTGGAAGAAATTCATCTTGGACAAGCGAAATACCACACATTTCAACTAACCTTAGCATATGCCCCTTGAGGAATTTGGGAAAACTGAAATACCTTGCTCATCCAATCCTCCAGCTTGAAATTGTCTGGAATGCTTTGCTAAGTATTATTCTTTGGGCATTTTAGAGAAATCTATAATAACATGAATCAAGTTTTTTTTTCTGGGACAACTCTGGTAAAAACCATTTAAAAACACATTATTAGCTCTCACTGGTGTACCTCAGTGGATTGAGTATCGACCTGTGAACCAAAGGGTCCCTGGTTCAATTCCCTAGTCAGGGCACATGCCTGGGTTGAGGGACAGGTCCCCAGTAGGGGGCGCATGAGATACAACCGCACATCGATATTTCTCTACCTCTCTCCCTATCTAAAAATAAAATAAGTAAAAAGTCTTTAAAAAATTAAGTGTTTAAAAAAATAAAAATACATTATTAAGGAAACCCTCAAAGGTGAAAGTTCCTTTAATGCTCCCATTTTATTTAAGATTTTATATCTTTTGAAAGTGACTGTTGCCTTCGCATTTCTAATATAATCCTCACTAAAATTTATATTTTGACCTAATTCACAGGAGCCTTCCTTCAGGGTTTCAAAATAAAGGTGATCATGTTATTGTACCCTCAGGAGACCCTGTTTACATTTTCCTTAGAAATATTGTATATCATGAGTTTCATCCAAAAGTGAACAGAGAGTATTTGGAAATAGATAAAAACAGAACTCTGAGTAATTTATTCCAAAAATAAAAAGACATTCCTGTGCAATGACTTAGACAAATGTTAGCATTTCAGTGCAATTATTTAAATAAATGCTAACAGTTTAAAGCTTTGGTATATACACACACATACACACACACATTTTTTTCAAATTCTAAGTTCCTCAGTCTTTTTAACTGATCACATGCCTTCAATCCCCAAGA
Source organism: Mormoops blainvillei (assembly GCA_004026545.1). NCBI lineage: Eukaryota > Metazoa > Chordata > Mammalia > Chiroptera > Mormoopidae > Mormoops > Mormoops blainvillei. The sequence continues at coordinate 136,529 of PVJD01003557.1, forward strand.
CATACTCTTCGGTTTTTAACCTTACAGTTTTCCTCTTTAGTCACTTCAATTCAGGTCAATGTGAGAAATGAACAAACAGAAGTTTTGGTTTCAAAGTGTTGAATGGTCAATGCAGTGTATTCCTTCTACTGCTGTTAGCTGAAGTAGAAGGAAAGGACAGTAAAAGAGAATAAGATAAGTGACCTAGTCCAAGTAATGAGTGTAAGCTGAGGATATGACCATGGTGGACTCAAATTGGTCTCTGATGAGTCATATCAATTCATCTTAAGCTTTTTGTGTGACTGCTGGGCAACAGGCAGTTTCTTTGATACTGGGAGCCAGAACTGAGTAAGATAAAGCTCTTGTAACCAAGGAACTTACTTACTGTCATCTTACACAAAACTTATTGGTAGCTACCCAGAAATATACTAATTATTATGATAGTAACAACCAACACTTATGAAGTTCTAGATATAGTGAAAAGGGGTGTACCTATATGTATGATGTTATAATTTTTAGTATATAAATCTGGACACCAGGCATAAAGGGATTAAGTAACCTTCTCAGAATCACATTGTTAGTGAATAATGGGATTATGATGCTAACTCAGCAGTCCGATTATAAATCTTAATATCTTAAACAATATTTTCTAAACCATGCCTTTTAGTTATAAAGGTCTTTCTACTGTATTTAAAAAGACAATGAGATGAGGCTATATTATCATTTATAATTCTTTCAAATTTGATTTTGTGACTAAAAATACTCTGGAAAAAAATATATATATGAGATTGGTGTATAAATGCTGAAGAAAAAGAAGAAGGAGGAGGAGGAGGAGAACAACAAGAACAACAACAAGAACAACAAGAACAAGAAGAAGCCACCCAGTACTTCAATTTAGAAGTGTAGTGGGGCCTATATAATTGAAATAGAAGCATGTTTTTGTTTAAATATTCTATTATTTGCACCTCGTTACTCGTAAAAACAGCATAGATCAAGTTCATAGATTATGAACTTTGTGGTAAGGTCAAGAGTTTTCGTTTGAATAACTTTCAAAGTTTTCCATAGTACACACACACATACAAACACACACACTTAGACTATGTATCATTTCTTTGCAAGTTTTAGCAGTTGTACTGCCAGTGTTACTCCAGCTATTCCTATAATTGAAGCCTGCAGAGTCAACTGTTGAGTAGCAAATCAGAGACCTGTTTCAACAATACCCGCTCATCTGGACTCATTATTTTCTCTCCTTTGCTCACAGTATGTTTGACATTTTCAAAAGTGACTGTTGCCTTTGCATTTCAATAGAATCCTCACTAAAATTTACATTTTGGCCTAACTTACAGGAGCCTTCCTTCAGGGTTTCAAGATAAAGGTGATCATGTTATTGTACCTTCAGGAGACCCCCCATTTACATTTTCCTTAGAAATTTTGTATATCATGAGTTTCATCCAAAAGTGAACAGAGAGTATTCGGAAATAGATAAAAACAGGACTCTGAGTAATTTATTCCAAAAAAAGGCATTCCTGTGCAATTAGTTAGATAAATGCTAGCATTTCAGTGCAATTATTTACATAAATGCTAGCAGTTCAAAAGCTTTGATAGTATCTACAGGAATTATTAAACCCATCATTTTCTGGTAGAATTTTCCCAGCTAAGTATTTTCTTTGAATACATGTTTGCCTTTGAACTCTAGCTCCCAGAGCTTCACAGTCAAGCAAAGGCTAAAATAGATAAAGGAAAAGTCGTGGCCAAATGCAAAGCCAAGATCATTCTGCATCCTGACTTGTTTTGTTAAGAAAGGTGAGTCAGAGGCTGTGATGTGCTTTTAAACCATCAATAAGGAAAAATCAGCCCAATTTTCCCCTTCTGTATATATTAAGCCAGTACTAGAATTGCAAGCAGAAAACCCTTCTTCAAACCCATTCCTTTCCAGATTCTCAGAGGCAGTTAAATTTATGGCCTTATTATTAACCCAGACCTGTTCTAGTGATTACTTTAATATCTGAAATTTTGTCTAAATTCTATTTTAATAGATTCCTTTTGCAGAAGGATTGCATTTGTGGGATTCTCACACAGTGTAGACAAAACTGGGAATGAGATGTGGAGATGGTTTCACTTAGACTAAGAAAAAGAATGAACATATTGTCAGTAATTGTAGCAGTAAATACCATTGTCACACTTTGAGTATGAGATTGGTAATATACACAGCAGCAACCAGTTACTCCCAGAAACCATTTCCTTGCCAAGATCACTAACTCTGTTTCATAAGATGTGTTCTTGGGGGAAGAACCTTCTACCTCTAGTTACTCATCTTTAACACAATGATTTTATGTGAAGTCTATAATATTGGTCAGTGATCATGGCATTAAAAACAAGACTCCTCTCCAGCTTTTTTAAGCAGAAGGGATTTCCTAAGTGATGTGAATAACTCACACACTATTGAAAGGGCAGGACAGGTAAACTCTGCTTTGACTTTTCAGAAACAAGTTGCAAACCAACAGCGTAACTGACCTGCCATAGGAAATCCTGACTTTGCTGTCTGTGATCCAGATGAGTGGAGTCAGAGAGCTGCTGCCACAGCTGCCAATTCCAGAAGCACCCATTTCTGCTATGATCTATACCTGCAAAAATGGATGTGTAACATCTGCTTTTCCTTATATAATTCATTCTGAACAATGTCTTATGCAAAAACATCTTGTCAGAGTAACCTAAATCATATGTAGAATCTTGGCTGCAATTGAGTCATTTAAGTATAGTTTCTAGTTTCCCAGATTTTCCATATCAGGAACATATTCAAAGAAGGTGGTTCGGGTAAATATTGTATAAACTTATCCACAACATCAGTCACATTTGTCATAGGCTGACATGTTGTCTGTCTCTTATATAGTGATATAAGTACAGTTTGAGTAACAGGCAGTGGTTTGTTAAAACTCATGGAAATGACTTACTGCATTTTCAAAATCACTTTGGATGGTAAAATATATTAAGCAAATTATTAACATTGAATTTATAACATTTATTTTTATAATAGATGATACCAGTACATATTTGTAAAAATTAAGTAATTATTATCATTTGTAATGAGATTATATATTTATCACTA